>JBAGKK010486294.1:0-16337 GCA_037177015.1 Euceroptres primus
GAAAAAAGGGCGCTTCTTTTACAATCCTGAATGGAGAAGAATTAAACTGGAGGAAAACTTTCGGACCGAGTCCCTGCGAAAATGGTATAAAAAATGTATAGAGTAGTTTCTAAAATGTTGCTACAAACTATTGTAACGTGTCTTTCAACCAAACAACTCTGTAGAAAATTCTGTGAAAAAAATCGTTCCCTATATAACCTAAAATTTCCTGTTCAAATTCATGTAATTACCATATTTTACTTTGAAAACGCATTATTTTGATAATTTACTTTCTCGACTTCAATATCACAAGACACACGATCTAAAGTACAACGTCAAAATCTAGAATTACGTACAAATGTGAGTATGTTTGCGATAAATAAAGTTTATATTGGTATTTGAAAAAAGAAAACTAATTTCTTTTTTCAAATACCAATACAAATTTTATTTCTTGCAAGACCCACATTTCTATGTTTGTAGATCCTTTCAGCAGAATGACACAGTGGAATATCCCATGTATTTCAAGACGAAAGATATCCTTATAATATCGTAGAAATATTTACAGGAGATACTACACAGTGTATTAATTTGATTTTTATTACAACGGAAATTTCGATACTTCGCAAATATCCCAAGTTAATTTCAGTAATCGTGACAACATTCATTTTTATTTTTCATGTTTTTATTCACGTTTATCGTCGAATGGCATAACTGTTGAAAGTTCCATATAAAAAAAGACGAAAAAGTGCGGGTTTCTTGCGGGTTGGATCTGACGCAGGTCTGAACGAAAATTATCGGGTCGGATCTAATAATAATATAAACTACTACTAGATTTTTATAAGGGGATATTTTCGAATAAATACCCGACATAGTAAGCCTGGAACGAACCCTCTGGGTTTAAGGCCGAGTAATTGGGACAATTTTGAAGCTGGATAATCGAGGAACGGTTTTTCGAGACAAACTGAAAAACGCATTTAAAATTGGCAAGTGCCATAGGTGCACGTGTCATATTTTTCTTTCAATCACAAAATATACCCACTTCCGTTCACTTTCGGTTAATAAGTATTATGTCACCAGTTAGAGTATAGATTAAAGTTTAATTTCCCTTGAAAAATCTGAAATCGATGTTTTTGACGCTTCTTCACAAAAAACGTGAATATTTCCTAAACTATTATCGACGAAGTGAGCCTCTTCCTTGCGAAAAGTCTTATATATGCTGCTGATCATATGAAATATATGTACAAAATTCTAAATCTTACACATTTCTTTAATTCTGTTCTTTTTATCTATTTCTCGTGCGTTTACTTCTGCACTACTTCTATACAAAAAACTTTTTATATTAGACCACAAGAAAAAAACTGCAGGGTTGCTACAGAGTTGGACCAACGTAGAAAAGAAATTCGATTTGGACGAATGATATTGAGAAGGCACGATTTTTCAACTAAGGAAACATGTTTATTGCTTTTAATTAATATTCCCTAGTGCTACAATGAAGTTTTGCCCAAGATTTCATACTAATATTGACTCTAAAGATTTATATAAAATAAGGAGTGGAATCTGCCAAAAGCGAATGGTCTGGAAACCCGGAAAAAATGAAAAATTTTAAAATTTTTTGGCTGTAGCAACACTGAACACTGACTTTTGAAGGCAGTGGCAACGATAATTCGGTAAAGTATATTTTGTAAGTAATACATTTTTATATAATTTCAACGCTTAATTAGTCTTCCATTTCATTTTTCTATACATTGTCCCAGTACATACAACAACAAACTGCCCTATCACTGAAGCGTAAATAAAATGCTTTGCAAAATAATTCAGGTATGCACTCTGACAAATATTTGCTTCGACGAATAAATTTTTTGCTGTTCCAATCATGGAATATGGTTATTTTATGGACAGAATAATATTTGGATGACTCAAAAAAATTGTTTGGTTAACAAAATTAGGTTTATTAAACTACATAAGTATTATGTATAACCACATTTGCTTATTGTTTTCAAATTGAAATAAGTGTTTTCGTTTACTGATAAAGTCTGTTGTTCATTTAACGAAATGTTTTCGTACATTTCACCAGATTTTATAGCAGATTTAACAGAAATTTTTGGTCAGGCTCTCCATGTATAAATGTATCTTCCTGTATTGGAAGTATACTTATTTTTAGAAATTATTTTCAGATTCTTATCAATGAAGAACGAAACTTGTCAATAGCCGAGTAGTGATTATATGTATATAACTTTTCTTGAAGAAACTGAATGCGTAACTAAAAACTTTGAAGATATGCAATAAACTCCGCCAAGTAAGAGTTCAATGAACCATCTTTCTTATTTGAAATTTTACTCAGTAAAATTAAAAAATATTTCACAAGTGTCAATTATTATTTATGGAAGTCAAAAATTAATGAGGTTAAGAACATTATGAAAAGAAAAATAATGAAAGTGATTTTCGTACGTTTTAATAATCTAATAATGGCATGTTTTAATTTCTTTTTGATCTCATAATTCTTTTACAGTATACACTTTTAACTTCATAAACAATTATTACCATTTATAAAATTGTATTTTTTAAAATTTCGTAGCAAAAGTTGATGTCACGAATAGGGTTGATTGTATAGAAAACTTTTTTTGAAGGGAATGTATTACATCTTGTATGTCTTTGAGGACATTGAACATTTTTTTAAAAGTTCAATAATTTCGATGTTTATTTGCAACTGTAAAATCTAAACTTTGTGAAATATGTATCGAGTAATCAGTTCAATAGTTTTCTTTTTTTATGCAATTTCTAAAAGTTAGTGTTTTTTTTAAAACAAGAAGTAGAATATTTCCTAAAGACTGGGAATGTTTTGAATTATATATACCATCAACCGTCAACCATCAATTTGAACTTATAAATTTTCACAATTTTCTAACCATTCCAGTAACTCTTCTGAGGATGCTTCTGGTAGGTTTCATTAAGAAAAAAAAAATTTCGGATTTCTGTGGACTGAAAAATGTCTCTGTAATAGCCTCGTGATTGGGGCTACTGTATTGCAAATTTTTAATTCATAAATAAAATTGGGTTCAAATTTTCTTCTTGTCCATAATAGATCAGAGGAAGTCTTTGATTAAATATTCTACGGTAAAATAAACCAAAGTTTATTAACGAATAATCATTTTGACGGAAATGGTGCTCAAATAAAGAGAGTGAATCAGGTGATTTTCACAAACATTCAACTTCTAAGCTTTCATTCTAGTCTATGGAATATTGACTTTCAGTTTCTGTCATTTTCATTTACTGTACCGTTACCCTTACACGCCTGGATGGATATTGTCAAATGAGAGCTTGATTCTAGATTTCTAGAAAGAAAACGTATGTAATGCATATAGCATTATATGAGTCTGGTTCTAGAATCGGACCCCTCAAATGATCTCGCCCGTCGTTCGCCGGTAAATTTATGGGGCTGTCGATCGGGGTTGCGTTACCTAGGTCCTATTCTACATTCTAGAATCTAGATGCTAAGACTTGGCACGTATAGACTCCAGAAAGAGTGGACTTTAAGAAGAGTGTATAAGTCTAAACCTTTAGAGTGTAGACTATTATATACTCGACCTTTTTCGAAATAATGGTTCCAGGCATAAGAAACATGCGTGCTTTATAATAACCCCGGTTGACGGTACATATATGAAGATGAAAAAGACTTCTGTTTGAATTTTTGTACCTATTGGTTCAGTACTGTGGGCTGTGCGTCCATTCAGTCACAGAAAATTGGTGATTTCAATCAGTCGGCTGAACCCCCTGTTCCTTGATCCCCTTCTATGAATCTTCTAAATTCAGTCAATTATATAATTATGAATAATATGTATCAACAGAAATTATTTTTTAGTAATTTTGTATTGATTCGAAAAGAGTCTACTCCTCTTTTTAACTCATTCTATCACGATTTGTCCATCATCCCACTTTAATTCATACTATTTCGATTTAGCTCATATTATCCCGATGTGGATGATAATATAACCTGATATTGTCATGTTGAGGACTTAGTTTGTCAACCCGAGAAAATTATTTTTGTGAAGTTTGTGAACTTCGGGTTGGCTCCAACCACAGAAGATCCGAAAATAATTTCAAATCTGTCCCTAGTGGTACTGCGGTAGGTCTAATCCGACCCGGGAATTTCGAGTTCGAATCCGGCAAAATGATCGGAACGGATCTGCTAATATAAAGTACTGCTGGATCCGAACCCGAAACAATCGGGTTGGGTCGGATCATTTCTCATGCCTATTTGTTACTTTATCGCATTTTTATCAGAATATTAATTGCAAACTGTTTTGTCATCAACCTCAAACCAGTTTCGCCTGTACTGTAAACGCTTTGTAAAAATTAACTATTCTGCTTTATCTCATATGCTCTCAATTTTTCTCACATTATACAGGGTGTTCCGCTAGTTATTCCGTTCCTGGTAGGGGAGGTTAAAAGTCCAAATAACAAGCCGAAAGATCGTTTTGCAAAATTTGATCAGACGCATAGTTTTTAAGCTAGAGAAGTTTGAAGTTACATGGGAAGTCTTGTGTTAGGACAGAGAGGCTGTCTTTTACCTTTGTCTTACAACAAGAATTCCCATGCAACTTCAAACCTCTCTAGCTTAAAAACTGTGCATCTGACAAAATTTTGCAACAGGAGTTTTTGACTTGTTTCTTTGTCCTCCATCCACCCCTATACGGAACGGAATAACTCACGAAACACCCTATACACAGATGTATCTACTATTATGTTCATTTATCTTATACTGTCGCGATTTCTATAATATTATCCCGATTACTCCTGTACTATCTTTATTTATCTCCTTACCTTGATTAGACTCAAATTATCCCCATTTAGCTTGTATACTTTCCCATATATCTTATTTTATCCCTATTAAGCTCATATTATTTCCGATTTATCTCATATGATACCGACTTATCTCGTGTTACTCCAATTTACATTTTGTTGTCCGAGTACAAAAAGTGACCACTAAGGTGGAAATCTAACTTACTATAGGTTTTGTCGTGAAACAGGAGAATTGTTATGCGCGAACTGCGGAAACTGTGGCAAGTGTTCATACCATGGCATAAGCTAGAGTTTTCTTTTTCTTTTGAATTAAATGTTTTCGTTGAATCAGCCAAATTGTTTGCTTGATTCTAACGAAATCTTTCTACAAATAATGCGATGTATTCAAACAAAAAGTTCGGTTAAATCAAAATAATATTTTGTAAAATTAACGTAAAGATTGTATTAAAAGCTGCGGTGAACCAAAATGCAGTTCACTTAACCAAAAATTGTGTTTCTACCAACCAAACAATTTTCTTCTATGAAGTACATTTTTTTATGAGTGTGCTTATGATGTACTTATGTACTTATGATCCTAATCACACTTCTCACAAAAAGTTTTCGTTCATTTAGTCAAGCTTAAATAATTTGATGGATTCAACCAAAAGATTAATTTCAGGAAATTGAGTGTTCTGTTGCATCGACAAAATATGTTGTGAACGACTTTGCTCAACTGAAGAAAAACTTGGTTGACTTAATCTAAAGGATTTGTATGAGTGAATGCTCAATATGCAGCAGTGACATCTTTATAGAATGATCTTCGCAGAATGATCTTCTAATAGTGTAGGTTGCCCACACGATGCACAAAAATTGACATTTTTTAATTTTTATAACATTTTTAATTTTAATTTAATTTAATTTAATTTAACGCTGTATAAAACTGAAACGTTTTTTTCAGGCCTGTTTTTGGTACAGAAACAGGCCTGGAAAAAACGTTTCAGTTTTATACAGCGTACTTTTGATTGGAATGGTACAGAATGGAAAAAAATAGTGTTCTTTATGGTGTTTATTGAAATCCCCTTCTGTGGTACATTTTTTAAAATTTCTAAATTGTATTTTCTGCTCATTTTCGTTATCATGAAGTTCAAGACAATTTATATGGGTTTAATTTCATTTTACCCGACATAAATTGTACACTGAAGTGCCATCTCAAGCAGATACAGTCTCAATCCATTTTATTTAGTTTAGAGCTTAGAAGGTCATTCTAGCCGAGAGTTAATAACGTTTCTTTCAGAATCTTCTTAAAAGAGGTTTTCAATTCGTTCCCATTTCTGGTTTTTTCTCGTTTTTTATTTTACATTTTTTGCGTAAATTATTGAATTGTTCGGAAAGTTGATACAGGCTTATTTGATACCGGTAAAGTACTGAAACTCCCGGGACCATTTTTTTGGCGGCATATTAGTTCAGGTTAA
The DNA here is from genome assembly GCA_037177015.1 of Euceroptres primus. Classification (NCBI taxonomy): domain Eukaryota; kingdom Metazoa; phylum Arthropoda; class Insecta; order Hymenoptera; family Figitidae; genus Euceroptres; species Euceroptres primus. Next base: position 6,231 of record JBAGKK010486294.1, read on the forward strand.
GTGGTACGCTCTTGAAAGGTTATTAGGAGACATAAATTAAACCGTAGGTGATCAAAAAGGAATATGCTCCAAACGCTGTCTTTTCCGTTAGTCCCTCGTTTTATTTATTCTAATTTTTAATTTCACCATACTATATATGAAAAGAAAATTCGTCTTAGCATATAGTGAGAAACGAAGAAGCACCTTGGATAACAGCCTCAGAAATAGCACATCTGTTGAAGATAATGCTTCTTATTACTTCGACAACTGTTTGTGATAAATTGAGATTTGAAACTGTTAGTAAAGTGAACAACGATAATAATTTCAAGCAAAAGGTAAGAAATTGAACGAGTAAGGAAATAGTAACTATAAGAATTTTATAAATCAACTATGAAGGTTTTTTCTGTAAAGTTGCTTCATCATGAAAAATGTTAACGTCAACAATAATGGAATACATTCAGAGGACTTGACATTCAAAGCCACATACCTTTTATGATTATACGATTTTGCTACCTGCACAATCGATTTATGAAATTCTTATACCTACTCCTTTTCAACAGTCTCATTTCAGTCACTTCCACTATAAAGAAGATTACAGAGAAGGGGTGTCAATAAGGAGACACCATGCTTACGTCGTTAAGTTGGTACCATGATCAATAGGAACTAAATTAACAGAAGAAAACTGGTTTTTTTCTTATTCTTCTCGTAAACTGTTGATGGTACCAATAAAATAAAAGAATAAAAAGTATTCCATTTATTAAAATCTACAATTTTTGTACAAATTTCTTGTCTACAGCATTAATATTTTCACCGACAATGAAAAAAATTGAATACAAAATTACGAACACTAGATGAGTACTTGTTCGTTTTATTTAATAAAATTAATGTAAAAATCAAAAACGAGAACGAAATCAGTAATTGCTCAATAACGTGTCTTATTGGCACCCCTCCTTTCTGTTCTTATTTCTCGAGGTTCCAAATCTCAATCTTCCAACCAGGTGCTGAAATAAGCATTTTTCTCTCCTTCAAAGTTGCTATTTTTACGTAAGGTATACTTCTTTATTTTTTAACTGGTAGATTTATATGTATACGAAGTAAAGCAACAACATTCCTAACAACTCAATACGTGGCTTCTTCATGCGTTATTTACAATTTCTGAAAATGAAGACGAAACACCTCTAACACAAGACGTTCATCGAGTGCAGAATATAGAAGAAGAGTTATTCATCAGGAATTTATGTGAAGCAATTCTTGAAGAAGGAGAAGAAGGGAGCTTAGAGGCAGTGGAGGAGGATGCAGATGAATACGATATCAACACTGATCTTCAGAGCAATCCTTCGTGCAGTACACGTGAGATTAATTTTCTATCTCACTTGAAATTCCAAGAAATAACAGAAGAAGAAGAAGTAGTAGAGAATGAACACCTGGCAGGATTTTTAAGTCTTGGGGATCGCAATGTACATTTGGGATATGTCATTGGACAGCTCATAGAGAAAACTGATAGACAAAATAGGCACAGAAGGAGATGCATGAGAGGAGAATGGGAATTTCTTGATAATTGGGACAGAGGCAATAAAACGATAGTTTATTTGCAGTGCGATGAATGCCGTAAGGTAATTAGCCTTCATCCCAATTACAAATTTACTGCCGATTGTATGGTTTCTGGAATTGGACATTCCAACGCTGAAGAACTCCTTGCTGCACAAGGCTTGACATGCATGAGTGCCGAAACCTTCAGATACTATCAAGAACAGGAAGCACTCGATACTATCGGCATATCTAAAGAATGCATGGAAATATCAGCCGAGAAAGAGGCAGAAATAGCAAGGAAAAAAGGGTAATTAATCAAAGCCGTCACCACTGTTACAACGGATGCCTGCTCAGCGAAACGAGCTTTAGGTGGAGCTTTTGATTCTCTACCTGCTTGTGCTGTAGAGATTGGATCCGAAACTGGCGAAGTCATAGACCTGATTTTACTATTTTGGCCATGTGCTGTTTGCGACAGAACACTAAGAGAGGACAGAGAACCAACATCACACGAATGTTTCCGCAACTACGATAGAAATAGGAGTTCCGCAGGTATGGAAAGCGATGCTACAGTAGAAGCTTTCAATACGAGCATAGAAAAGTATGGCCTCATTTACAAATATTTGATAGCTGACGACGACAGTAGTGTATCATCATCTGTTCAAATGCATAATCCTTATCGCGAATATGGTGTAAGAATTTAAAAAATAGAATGTTCGAACCACTTACTACGCAATTTTTGCAAAAAGTTGTAAGTATTAGCAAAAACAAGGGATTCCAATGAAAAACAAGGAGACCGTTCTGCAGAAGCAAGGCAAATTTTAAGCAAAAATATTTTGAAACTTCGTAAGGAGATTACGGAAGCAGCAATAAGCTGCATACCAGAGAAAAACGATCTACTCTTTAAAGACTTTTTGAATGTTACAAGTCACGTCTTCGGTGAACATAAACAATGTTTAGAACTTAATTGGCCGTGTGACGTGCAACGTTCTGCAGATGAAGAAAATGTTATACCGCTTCTTGTAACAACTGGAATCTATGAGCAAATCAGAAATACATATATAGTTAGAGGTTTGAGTGTTCATGCTGAAAATTTGTTGTACGGCGCAACAAACAACAGCTGTGAATACTTCAATAACCTAATTTGCAAAGGGATTGGTGTAAAAAGAATTAATTATACCATACGAGGATCATACATAGGACGATGTTATCTTCAGGTATTGCAATCTACCAAGAAAGGAGTGCTTTCGAGCTTGTACAAGGGTTTAAATAAATTTGGCCCAGACGCCGTAACGGAAATGTAGAGAAAACGACAGCTGCAAGTTGAATGGAATAGAGAATGCGATAGCAACAAGCGAATAGTATCTAGGCACAAACAAAGCACTGACAAAGATTACGGTCCAACTGCGATGAAACCTGATATATCACAGGAAATGTATGATGATCTAGTGATAGAGCACATTAAAAAACTGTCGGCAAATCAAGCAGACTGGATCGAAATTTGTAATCGTACGACGCTTTAGGCAGATTGCGACGAGTGGGAGGTAATCCGATCGGAAATGTTGACGGGATCGCATGTAGAAGGCAGGCAGGTACATTCTTTATGTGGAAAGTTGGTGAAGAAAATCTTGTTCTGGGTACCAAAACACGGGAAAACCTTGAAAGCTTTACAATATGGAATTGACGACGAGAAAGTAGCTCTAATGGATTTGTCAGAAATACTGAACGTAGAAATTAAACCGAGCGGATTTTACATCGATCCTGATATTGGATTCCTCGGAGCAACTCCAGATGACACCATAGATGCTGCCATTTCAGAATTAGCAATATGCCCCGACGTTGTTATGCATTTGGGATTGCCATAAAACTCGTACGACACTAATATGGAAGGTTTTGTTGAAGTTAAGTGCCCAATAACTGCTGAGGAAGTAAGAACGGAAGAAGAACTGCTGAAAATTCCTAAACTCAGAAGAGTTTTCAAAAAAGGGAATCGGAATATCATGAAGCCAAATCACCATCATTATTATCAAGTACAAGGTCAGCTTTATCATAGTAGACATTGCTTTTCCGGAATGTGGACATCTCATATGATGAAAGTAGTGGCAGAGATGCGTGACGATAATATCTGGAAAAACAAGATGGAACCAAAGTTGGAAGATTTGTATCTGAAATGTATGCTTGCAGAAATACTTGAGAGTCGCAAGAAAAGAAATCTTTCAATTCGAGAACCAGATCAAATTTTTTCAGCTTACATTTCGACATCTCATACTGAGCAAAAATAGTTGGTTGAATGAACTATGCGTGGACAGATTTATTGACATCATGAAACGTAAATCCCATTACGATGTCCTCAGTGTGCAGTACTTACTGCATTCAAGAATGATACAGCCTTTTAAAGGAGACATTCGGACAATTACAGATGTTGTTTCCGGGAATGTCACAATAAAGCCTGACTTCGATAGTTGTGGTATTTACGCAGCAGCTTTCGCCGTATCATTGATGTTTGGTAAAAGCCCATATGCATTTTTCAATGAATATAGACGAAATGAGAAAAAAATTTTGGCTTACTATCGACACTCAGCAGCTGGCTCCTTTGCCTGAGGAGTAATATCGTTAATGTATGGATATCTACTGTAATGTAAATAACATGCCAGCGACATTAAAAGTGTTTATTCATATTACATCCATAGTCAGATTTAGTTTCGATGACAGTAAGTATCATGACAATAAGTATCTTGTTAAAATATCATGTTAAGCGTACAGGGTGACTGAGATGTCTAAAGCGTAAGTCTTAGGTCGAGCCCTTAGTACATTTCGAGTTTGATTCCTGCCGTATAATGCATGCTGGGTGTTTTTACAAATGGCGACAGCGAAAATGCGGTCAGAAGTTTGGAAAAACTTTGCTAAGCTTCTTCTTATGGGAGCAGCACTAGCACCCTAAATGTTCAAAACAACAAGCAACTGTTATTTCCTCTAACAAGTTGTGTGCAGAAAATATATGAGTTTGTTTAATGTGCAAGTCATTATGTAAAATGTTTGTTCTACACTGGCAGTGCTCCAGTTATTTCATATTAGCGTCTTTTTTAAAGATCCTTCTTAAAGCAAATGTACCCTTTTTAAGGAAAAAAGTGCATGACCTGAATAGAAATGGAAACCAGATTTTGACACAATGCAGGCACGATGCATGTGTCGAAGAAGCAGAGCGGGCGATTGAAAATCCATCAGAATTCCTACCGTCACAGAAACCGCTCCTTGCGTAAACAAATAGAATCTGACAAAGAATTATTATGACCTGAAATCGTACTGCACTACGATTGGTAAAATATTATGTATTGCACTCGCACTTACTGCAGTCGATTAAAGTAATTAAATGTGCTTTTTAATGCCAAAACAATGTTTTACATTCGAAGCATTCGATGAGCAGTGGCATTCTGCTTACATTAAGTGTATTGTGTTGTCGCATGCTTTGTTCAAGTAACTCGGATTTTCCTGAATTTCTTTGCCGCATTCATGTATTTTAAAATGATTATTTCACTAAATCTATGCGTCAAAATGATACTATGAATAATTCTATTGTTTTGGCTTTAAAAATTTTTTCCCGTGAGTCACGCTTGGAAAAGTCAGGAAAAATCTTCAGTCAAATTATGATTGATTCGGGATGCAATGCCCTCATTGAAACCGTATATGCGAACTGTACAATTTGTCAATCTGTACAAACGAATTACCGAGTTATCGCTTCGACGCACCGATATCTTTAGGCTTACGTAAGACTCTATTCTTGTTGCTTTGCTTGTTTGCTTAAAAACTTTTTCTAATACTGAAGTAATGAACGCCTTTTTCCGTTTGTACTGTTTACAACAGTGGAAATAGGTATAATGCGCGCTGGGTATTTTTTCGAATGGGAAGAGCAAAAACTGCGGTCATAAGATTGACAAAAGTACTGCGAATTGCTAACATGCTTCTTATCGGAGCAGCACTAGCACCGTAAATATTCAGAAAAACAGGAAATTGTTTTTTCTTGTAACAAGTTATGTTTAGAAGACAGACGTTTAAAAAAAGGTTATGTATATGTATGTGTATCTAAATGTGCATGCCATTATGTAAGATAATTGTTCAGAACTGTCAATGCTCCATTCATTTCATATTGGTGCCTTTTTTAAAGGTCCTTCTTGAAGAAAATGTGAGGAAGAAAAACAGTGTATGAACTGGATGCAAATGGAGATCAGATTTTGACACAGTCAGGTTACTTATCGAATATAAATTTTGCGTCTTGGATTTCGTCCTGATTGGAGTCTATCTAGACGTCTTGGGGACACTTCTTAAGACGAAGCCAGATTTCTTTCTACGCCGTGAAGTCTTCTGCGTATGTATTGAGAAGATTTAGGATTGTCAAACCCCAATCCCCTGGACCTTCATTAAACCTAAGGACACTAATCCCTTGTTACATTGAATAAACGCCTCTACGACGCCTCCATTCAATATGAATCTATTTTCTGGCAGCGCCGTGTAAAAGACCGTCTGCTATCCTTATGCACAGCAGATAGTCTCTTACACGACGCTGTACGCAGACAGGCTCATACTCGGCGCTAAACGCAGATAGACTCATACAGAGCGCTGCCAGCACGTTTTATTTCCAGCATAGATACCACTGTTATTAATATTCATACTTCGGGCACTATTCATGCAGTTTTAAATTTTGGAAAAGCAATCAGAATTCCCAATATGTCGTGTTAATACTAAGTTGCTGCATGCACATTTTGTTTCATGACTCGGTTCAGCTTGGAATTTACAGAAAAGAGTACACTCCTTCCTAACCCGATTCTCAAATTGAGATTAGGGAACTGTAAGCTTGTCCTAGCAGAAGCTCACGTTTTTTGGGTTCCGCTCGTAATTGTTAACAGACAAGTGCCTGTTTTCAATCAGGCTATTGATGTGGATTAGGAATTATGAAGCTGATTCTAGCAGATTAAAAATTTAACCATAATAATGTGTAAACATCAAAACCCTAGTTGCAGCTCGTTCTGTCACAGCAGACTTAATTTCTGTTAGCTTCACTGAAGCTTAGAATTTCATGTTGTGCAGCAAAAAAAAATTAATACGAATTAAATTGAAAAGACTCAAAAACTCCGTGAATCTTATTTTGCGACAATTACGAATATAAGCAGTGCGGCAATTTGTGTAAATGAGAGAAGAAGGCATTCAAGAGTAAAAAAGTCTGGAATTCGCGCGAATGCGTCAAAAAATTTTGAAGGGTAGCGAATTCTTTTTAATTCGCCTCCATTTTTTCAATTATTTTTTTCATAGTCGACTTTTGGAAAATGAAAATATATCCCAACATAAGTAAAAACTTATACCATTGGCCAAACACTATTTGCAAATCCAAACAGAAATAGAGTTCGGTTAAATCGGAAATTCTAATCTAGTTAAAACTTCGTAATATTAAAGCAGGTCCCAACAGAATTAGGGACTTAGTGCCCCATTAGGAAAACTATGTTACACCCAGGCAATGCAGTTACCAGGTGACTAGATATTTTCCACCGAAAGTCGTAACAAGTTACATGCTTGGCAGATAACATGTAGCTGCCATCAGAGTTGACACAATCAAGTAACAACTGCATCTTATAGCAGCGGTCCGCAACATATGCGCATTTAACGCAACATATGTGTTTACATGTGCGTAGAACATTACGCACATGTAAACACAATCGTGAATTATTTCTAAGTTCCTGAAATTTATTACATTGCTATAGGTCATGCGTTACGGCCTGTTACTAGCCAGAACAGTAACATACTGGTGAGAACTTCATCCATCATTTGTGACCACTAAGACTCTTACCAGACTAGTAGTGTGTTACCTAGATAGACTTGCCGAAAACCAGTAGATACAATCAGATATTGTAATTCACAATTTTTACCTAATTGGCTACCCAAATGAAACTGCCATGACCAATAGTACAGTCAAATTAGCCGCAAAAAGGCCATTTGTTGGAACAAATTAGAAGCAAGCTGATTTTTATCTTAAAATGTTTGGATGGACGTCCTTTTAAAACCCTGAAAAGTTCGAGGCTGAATATGAAATATTAATTTAGCAAGCGTGAATTCAGGGAAAAGAACAAAATGAGTTTTCGACAAACACAGAAATTAGGCTCAGTACAATTGATTTATTTAAATCACTTAAGGGAGTTCACACTGGCTATAAAGCCCAATTTTGATAAAGTTAGCACAGGCTGAATACTTAAATTTTGATCAGCACAAAGCTGGAGCTTGTTCGACGCGATATTATAATACTTTGCGCAAAATTGACACGAAATGCGAGAAAACCGACATGTTCGTACAAGGTTCGAAGGAAATCTGAAGAAAACGAAGCCGGAAGCAGCCAGCGATTACGTCACAATAAATGAGTTAATTTAGACTAAATAAGTCAAATTAAGTTTTAAATTGGAATTTGAGTATGCTTTTAAACATACCACCCGCCTCGTTCCCCTTTTGGACAAAAATAGAAACTGTATCCTTCTTCTTTTGTAATAAATATTATAGCTGATATAGAATTTTTTACAAATAGTTTCATACATCCTTTTAATCAAATCTACCTTAAAATCCGTCCGCCATGGCTGTCCGCCCGCAATGCCAATAGCACCATACATTTGGCATCATAAATACATAGTCTTTTATGGGAAGTGTACATAATTGTTCGATAGGTTTATCATAGACGCCTTTTATTGTTTTTACTTTCACAACTCGCACCAGCTTGTCACTACCTGGCAAGTATAATATCTATAATATCTATAACTTTTCCCAACTGCCACAGTGACGGGGGCTCATCAGAATTTCTAATTAAGACTATATCTCCTTGTTTTATATTTGACTTTGTTTTTGTCCATTTATATCGTTTCTGAAGGTTTTGTAAATATTCGACGGATCATCTTTTCCAAAATGATTCCGTGACACGATGTACTAGTTGCCATCTTGATAGGCGATATTCCTTTAAATCGAGAATGGAAGGTTCTGGAGGAATCAAAGTTACAGATCCTGTTAAAAAATGTCCAGGAGTCAAGTATGATCAATCCTCGTTATCTCTAATATTAGCATAAAGCAGTCTGGAATTTAAGCATGCCTCTATCTAGCCTAATAGAGTTGTTAACTCTTTAAAAGTTAAAGTGTTAAATTAGTTGCAAAGGGCTTGCCCCTATAGAAGCTAAATCTGCTGGATTGTCTTTTGTTGTTACATGACGTCAACGAACAGTAGGACTTCAGACTTCAGCCACCCTATTGGCAACAAAGGTTAGCCATTTTGATGAATGTTATCTTATCCAAGCTAGATTAATAGTAGAATCAGTCTAGGCATGCATAGGAACTGATTAAATTTTTAGATCCTTACTGACTTTTGATAGAAGGCGAGCTAACAGAACCGCTCCACAGAGCTCTAGTCTCGGAATACAAACTGTTTGAATAGAAGCGACTTTCGTTTTTGAAATCATTAAGGTGATTACTGATTCCTCATCTTCTATGTAGACTTTCACCCAAGAACAACAACTTAGGGGTGGAATCCCACCCAAACCCCACATTGTTAGTAGTGTTCTGCAATTCACGTTGTTGTACTTGGGTTAAGATAAACTACAGCTCCGTAGACACGATTAGATGCATCGGAAAATCCATGCACTTCACACGTTATTCCATTTAGCATACATCCCGCCCATCGCGGCATTCTGAGTTGTTGTCATTGAGGCAGTTCCTTGTAGTAATTTAACCAAGCTTGCGTTAAATCTTCTGGTAATTAGTCATCTCAATCGAATTTTCTCAACCACAGTTCTTGGAGAAAAATTTTAATGGTTATGATGATTGGAGATACCTATCCTAATGCATTATATAAACGTTAAATTACCGATGAAAGAATTCTTTTTGAGTGTTTATGCAATGATTCATTGTCTATTCGAAATTGAAAAGAATCGTTCTCAGAATTTCACAGTATACCTAACACTGCTCTACTTTCACTGTTGTCATCCGACAAACTGATACCCTTTCCTACTCTAGACTTTTGCATTTACTAAAGGTAAATGCACCTAATTTTAATAAATTTATAAGCTCAGCTTGCAGACTGAGTTCTGATGGTATATCATCATCATCAAACAATCTATCATCGACGTAGAAGTCCGTTAATAAAACGCTAATAAAACTTCCTTCACGGCTGGATATTTTGATCCTTCATCTTCTGCCAATTATTTACGCATTATTTACTACATTATTATCTGTTTGCTAAATAAGGAGCAGAGGCCATTCCGTACGTAACAGTTAAAAGCTGAAAATGGCTTAGAGGACCAGAAGGTTCGTGTCGATAGACAATTCGTTGATAATAACACAGCCACACAAAAAAAAGTCTGGTAATTTTGACGAGACACATGTATTCCTATGTATTTTGAAACGCTGAATCCGAATCTAAGGTCAAAATAACACCTTTCGTGATTTGTTTTCAACATAACCTCATAAAACCGTATTTTGGAGTATATGATGGAAAAACGTGTTCTTCTTACGGGATTCAAGCTGCTAATTCCAAAAATAGAGCCAGATTAGTTATATAACTGAGAATTCTATGACATAACCTCA
>JBAGKK010486305.1:0-16333 GCA_037177015.1 Euceroptres primus
CACGCTTCACTGATTCTGTCCCCCGCCCCTGAGCGTCCCGCGACGGCGCCATCGCTCGGGCAGTCAGGGCCGCCAGATATTGTTTACATCAAGACTCTCTGCGCATTTACTTTTGTACGTTTAGACTGTTTAGAGACTATATACGCGGTCCTAAAGACTACTCGCTCGAATAGCATTAGATTGAGGACTGTCTACCCCCGAGCCCAGCTCCCCATCTAACGATGAGTGTAATAGGAAATGAGATAATAATTCTTTTAAGCAATGGGGGTGGTTTTTTATATGGAGATTCTTATGAGGGTAGGAAAATTCTAAAAATTTTTTTTTTACACATCAAGTACCTATGAATTTAGATTTCACCATGTTTTTCTATGCCAAACCACTACAAAAAATTAGGCCGTTAAAGGGTTAAAACTAGAGTCTTTAAGATACAAAGGTAAAATTTAAAAATATTTTAAAATACATAAGACAGAATTTTACACTTTTAGATAATTATTTCAATATTTTATGAATTTAAAATTGTTTAAAATTGCTAGATACGCCACTGAATACGCATCCTCATTGCGTATTCGCATTGACTGAGTTACGATAATGATACGAAGCGCGATGTTAGATTCTCTTACCACGAGTTAGTGTGATATAGTGTCAATGAAACGCATGTGCTATGATATTATGGGACTGGCGCTATATTTACAGCCCATTGAGTCATAAAGTAGGTTGACAAAGACGAGATAAAAATTCCCAATTTAATTCAGGCTCGAACAGCGCACTTATAGGTTTCTTTAATCTAAAAATTGAATCCAGCTTCTGTGATGCAAATCACAGAACTCAAATAGGAATAGCTCTTTGAAAATGTAATTAAATACATTTTTTACAAATTAATTAAATTTTCCCTTAAATTGTAAGATTTACTAATCATGATTTTAAAGGTAAGAATCCAGAAGCAGGTAAAAAAATCGAAGAAAGAAAAGTCAAACTGCATTTTTCATTTGTGTTTTGTTTACGTTCTTGAAATCGCACATAAAACCTCGGCAAGAACCGTTTAATGCTCATCTGAAGAAGTTAAGATTAAATTACTATGTTAGACATACAGTTTTATAACTAGAAAATAAATTACCATTTTTTATGTCTTATAACTGTTAATAAAATTTTCCGTTTGGATTTTGCCTGTTTTAAATATCTTAACCACATTGAAAGCAAATAAATTATGATTACTTTTTGCATTAATTTATTAAGTCCATCTTTTATGTCTTTTATAAAGGAGAAATAATTACATAAATGTATAGTTTTGAATCTGGAAAAAGTATGCAACCACACTTTTAAACCGAACTAAAAGAAATGTAAATCTCATTGAAAGAAAAGGAAAACTTTAAAGTTTAAAATTCCTTTTTTTATTTATTATATTTCGTAAAATTAGAATATTTTTATATGAATAAGAAGTCAAGATTCTGGAAAACAGGTAATTTAAAAGCATGCCACAAATGTGTGAAAATAACGTAACCGTCTCCAAACTTGCAAATATTCCACTTGAATTTTATTTGTTAGTAGATTGAAGCTTTATTTTTTTCAAATGTAAGGGAAGTTTAATTTGGCATTTTGTACTTGAATCTGTTACCAAAAAAATATTAGAAACGAAAAATAGAAAACAGAAATTCGTTGTCAATTACTTGAATATCAAATGTTATATTTCCAATAATTTTTCAAATAAAACCATTAATTTTCTTGTCAATAATTTCTTCTAGTAATTTTTCTAGTGCAATCGTTAAACACAGAAGTAGTAATGAACTGGTCTACATAAACGAACGATTTAATCACCAGACAAGTAGATATGGTCGAGTATCAAAAAGTTCAAGTATCTAAAAGTCTTTTGAACTTGGCTGCGTTATATTCATCTTGGTTTTGCAATCCGGGCCACATGGCTCTTGCCGACGCCTCTTGTTCCTACCAAGAAAAAACGGTCGAACTCTCGTGACCCTCCTCTAATCGATAATACAGAGGTCTCTCCTCTAACTTTTTTTTTTCTATTTTCCAGGAATCCAGGTTCCAGGCGACACGAACTTCGATCCTTCGTGACATTTTTTGCTCTATTCTACCTATCCTGGCTTTGTTGATACAATAAATTCTGGAATGCATCCAAATTCTAAAAGTTTGCTTATAATCATCACTCTTGTAACGATTTCTCTTTTTGACTCGAAGTCTAAGTGTTTCTAAAAAAAAACTGGACTGTCACGCCCATCTGATTTCCGAGCATCTTGCGCACAGAAGAAGGTAATCATGGTTTAAAAATTTTTGTAAAAATTGAACATTCGTCATCTTCTTCCATTGAGTATAAAAGAAACTTTTTTTGTAATTTTACTGGTTTTTAGTATGTGAATTAAGAAGCTCAGATGATTGAGAGTATTTCAGAAATAATGTCAGCTCTTTAATACACTGAACGCGCGGTTCTTTGCCGCGCAAAATACTGCTTTCAGGAAGTAGTTTATACATACTAACACAATCAAATTTGGGCAAGGGATCCGAGGGGACGAGGAAAGCTGAACTTGGAGCTCAGCGGTAGCGTAGCAACAGAGTGCGCAATAGTGACGCAGTAGCCTACGCGTCGGTTCGTATCAGTTCGTTTTGAGTGTTTTGGTTATGCGTTACGTGTAATAATTTATAAATACTAACTAAATCAAACTTAACAGTAAAGTAGACGTTAAATTAAACTTATATTTAAAAGATATTTTTCACTCGTGACAAAAATCAAACAGAAATAGTTCATATGACCCTGACTTTTTTACGTTTAGAGTCACTTGCTTTAGTGCCAAGGCCATTGAGGCAACCCCCGAAGCCGGAATTAAATCGGGTTTTCAGTGTAAATCCGAAAATTTTATGTATTTATGGAAAGATTTAGAATTTGAGTGCTTGAATTTAAAAGCCAAAATTTTAATTTTGAATACTTTGTCAAAGGTTCGAAACTCTGATGCTTTCAAATTAGAATTTGGATTTAAAAAATAAAAATATATCATTCAGGTGTTAAATTCATCGTAAAATCCTTTCTTAAAATGACAATACCCACCCATTACAAAGGTTGGAAGTGTAATAAATCAAGTCCAGTAATTGTCTATGTACAAGCATCACACATAAATACTTAATTTATTCTTGAATCAAGTGTCCTATAGTTTACTTGACAGAATACATTATCCACCTCAAGATCGATGATTTCCGTCCTCTTAGAATTAATTTACGACACAGGTATACCAACCAGTAAAAAATCTTGAATGGTCATAAAAAATTATTATTTGCATTTAATGAAGCACGAATGGATCATTGAATAGTTAAAAAAACTGAAGCTATTCTTTTAATTTTAACATAAAGTTTAAAAATCGTTTTTGTCTAACAGACCCTAATTTTGAATCAAAATTAGTAATGCATTTATAGATTAAGTATTAATATATTTAAAGATTATTGATTAATATATTTACAGATTATGGATTAATATATTTATAGATTATTGATTAATATATTTATAGATTATTGATTATGTAATATATTTATAGACTATGGATTAATATATTTATGGATATGGAATAATATAAATCTAATCTCAAAAGAATCTGTAGAATCATTACATATTTAAAATGCACTAGAAAATGTATTTCTTTTACAACTTCAATTATAGATATTTTCGCTAGATAATAATTATTTACTAAACCATAGGAATTATTCTAAAATCGACATTTTAATTTTTCAGATCTTCCGTCGGAAGAAAAACGATTGCACTTCATCAATAGAATCTAGCATCGGTGATTGATTTCAAAAGTATCTATTACTAAAAGCATAAAACGATTGGATAACGACACTCAACGATATGAAGACTAATTTTTATCCGAAATGACACCATTAGAATGTCTCGTTAATTTCATCGGCCAATGATCCGTAAAGTCACTTCTCTCGGTTTTATACTTTTTACGAGACAATATTCTAACACGTTAATTGCAGGATGAAGTGAAAGCTTTATAAAAATGGCTCAACTGAATTAGCCAACTCTTAATTTCGTCTTCCTTATAACAAAGTCTTGGGCGGGGCATAATTATCTATTTTAATGGAACTAGGCTGTACCAACTCCATGAAATTAACCATGAACTAAGTTTATTCTGACACTTTAAATAAGACGTTTAGATCTTTTATGCTTCTTCTGATTTACATCGATTGAGTCTACGCCAAGGAAGTTTGAAATCATTCGAATAAGGAAATATTCAATTTTCGGGATAGCTATAAAACTGTTGGGAACATTGGTGATAAAGTGTGGAATTCTTTTCTTCTATGGAGAAAAAACTGTTTTTGGTTAGTTTCATATAATTAATGGGAAACATGTTTAAGTGATCAAATCATTCTATGTAATTGTTGTGGCGTTAGAGGACGAAATTTGGTTCCTAAAGTCGACAAAAATTGGATGTTTTCAAATTCTCTTCCCTAAAAGACCCAGTCGTCGTTATCTTTGGCCCACTAATCGATTACAGAATTTCATACAACAGTATTCCTTCGCGATTTAGAGACAATAGTTTTGTTGCTTCCTTCCGAAACGTATTAAGGTAAATGTCCCAGTAATCGTCAAATTGTCACGCAACCTAAATAAATAACCATAAACAATCTTTAAAGAAGTACTAATTAAAAAGAAAATAATTTGTTTGAACAAAGTACAAATGCTTAAAAAGTAGAATTAATAGTGAAACGATTACTGCTCCTAAGGTGATTACTGGCACATTTACCTCAATCCTAGTTTTAACACCAACAAAAAACAATTTCTCTGCATTATTGAGATGTCACGGTACTTAAAAATTCTCCTAAAAATCTCTTCAATAGATAACACAAGAATTTACGCCATTGATTGTTACCGTCGGGTCGTGGGTTGAGAGACTTTGCATGAACGGTAAACCGATATAAAAACTCCAATAAATAAATCAACTTCCCCATACCTCGATCCTACTCGAAAATTTCTCACATATTTCATTGTTATTTCATCATGCAAGGAAACATAAAAGCGTGCCCTATTTCTAACAACCAAGAAGGGGACTAAAAAGGACTTTATCTCTTCATCAAAAGTTAGCAGGCATCTCCTTACATAAAATTTCTACATGATCAAGGTTCGTTAACTTAGCCAAGGGGTATGGAGCGTTTGGTTATCCGTTCCCTGCCCCTTAACCACCTTAACCACCTTCTCCATTAACTACCTATGCACTCATTGTCGAGGAGGTATCCAGTCGGTCAGGCTAGGCGAGTGGGTAACAAGCGATCCAGACAAGACACGAGCTGCACGCTGGCTGCAATCGTTTTATTCCAGTTTAAAGCATCAACTCGGTAATTTTATGGCGTCGTAAACAAAGCATGCTGGTATTGAGTTACGTGTCAACTGTCCATGAAAGACCCAGGCGAAGGGAAGCGGCACATTGGATCTCTGTTGATTCAGGCACGACCAGATTCGAGTTTCACCCTTCCATTTTTAACTAACCATAAAAGTTTCTTTTCCAAATTCGTTGGGTTTAGGGATTTCCGAAGTCCATTGAACCGTTTCGCTGCGATCACAGAATAGAGGGGGAAAAACAAGGAGGAATTGTTCAATGAGGCTGTAAATGTATGTTGCGGTTGCTAAAGTGGGTCTAAGGTCTAAGTTTCTTCGATTTGTATAAAAAGTGTTATTTGTGTTGTATTTTAGAAAGTCGATAGAAGATTTTCTAATTTATTGTCTTGCTTGGGAATTTTTAATGTCTACATTATCTAGAATTTTTTACTACTTGGTAATCTTTCTTATTACATTAGAAATTGTTCACTTTCAAGCAGACAACTTCAAGTAGATGCGTTTAATCGAATAACAATCGAATTCGTTATACCAATTTAGCAATTGAGGCCATTGATGGAACAAGGGCCCACAGCCTATGCAATAACATAGGGTAATGAGCCCTTTTTCTATCAAAAGCCTCAATTTTTAATTTTCGGCAACACAAACAGTACCGGGATTATAATAATAATTATAATAATTATAATTATACAAACTGTGAAGATTATATTGATGTTATATTGCTTGTCAAAATTCTCATTATTGTACCAATATTGTAACAACATTGAAATGTCCAATTTTTAATATGGCCGAAAATATTGAGGTAATATTGTCTAACAGTATTTGACTATTTGATACAATCGTGATGAGTAATATTCCGGAAAATTTCGACTCGAAGAGTATTGAGTCAATATTGCTATTCAATATTGAGGCAATGTTGAGGAAACTTGATGACAATATTTACTGCAAACCTGGTTATAAATAAAAGCTAATAAAATATTGAATACATTTTTTATTAGCTTTTATCGACAATTTTGACATTCTTGATAAAATATTTACTCCGTGTTTCCTCAACAAGGGGTCAACATTGAATAGTAATAATAATTGCTATACTATGGCTTTTAGTTGCAATAAATTCAAAGGCCACAATAAAGCAACTATTATCTAAAATATCGAATTATCTAATCACAAATAAATTGCGTAGCAATATTGAATCAATATTCTTCGAATACAAATTTTCAGGAATATTACTCATCAAGTTTGTATCAATTGATGTTAGACAATATTGCCTCAAGGTTGCCTTCATATTTTCGGCAATATTAAAAAGTGGACATTTCAATGGTGTCAATCAATATTACATTAATATTGATACAATGTTCGGTGCTGACTGGGGAAACTTTCAGGAATACTACTCATCAAGATTGCATCAATTAGAGTTAGACAATGTTGTCTCAATTTTTTTGGGAATATTAAAAAATGGACATTTTAATGTTGATACAATATTGATGAAATATTGAGAATGCTGATAAACAATATTGCGTCAATATTGACACATTGTTCGATATTGACTGGAGAAATTTTCAGGAATATTAGTAATCAAGATTATATCAATCAGTGTTAGACAATGTTGCCTCAATCTTTTCGGCAATATTGATACAATATATTGATATAATATTGACACAGTATTGCTGGAAATATTGACAAGTCGCAATATTGCATCAATATTGATACAATGTTCGGTGCTGCCTGAGGAATGAAAAAACCAAATAGAGCATGAAAAATAAGCTCTATTCTAGAGACTTGTTCTCGAAAAAGAGTGCAATTTTTCAAAACCTTCTAGTAGACAGACAGTAGATAGACAGTTATTCAATCAAATAAGAACTGACTTCCTTACGCATGGCTGCTGCAAAATCCCAATTTCAAAATTCCCTGACTTTTCCCTGATCAATTTTTCATTTTCAGGAACCGTTATCTGCCGTTATAATTGAGGGCCCATACAAGATGTGGACATATAGACCATACCAAAATACATTGGCTATGTGCACATCTTGCAGGGGACATTATAATCAATTATAATTGTCCCTCAACCCCTCAATTATATTTATATAATACAGGAATCACAGTAGTTCAGTAATTCAATTTTAGAGAAAATATGGGATTTCTTTTTCGAAAGAAGGGGAAGCTTTTTTCTTTTAAAAATACCAAGGAAGCTGCAATTCTCCAGAATCTTAAAAAATCATCAAAAATCTTAGATTGTCTACATTCTAATGAAACACTCCTCAAATTTATAAATTTTCAGAAACTTTAAAATGCTCCAGAATTTTCTAAAATTCTTCATGACTTTCTGGATTTTTCAACAAATTTTTCAAATCTTCTAAAATATTTTTAATTTTCCATAAACTTGTAGATTCATTAAATCTTTTGAAATACCAAAAAATTCTCTACAATCTAGATTCTAGATTTTTCAGTGTTTTAGAATCTCCCAGAGACTTCTTGATTCTTTCAAAACAGAGTTCTAAAAATCTTTTAGTCTCTTCCAGACTTTTTTTAAAGACTAAAAATGTCTACAGAATTTTAGGAAGATTCTGAAAACAGTCTTGAAGATTCTTCAAGATTATTAGTCTTTTATAGACTTGAGAGGGTTATAAAGGATTCTGCAGAATTCTAGAAATTCTAATGAAGTTAAGAATAATGTGTTTGAAGTTTTGAACGTTAAAATGAGAACGAAATTTTTATTTTATTTCATTTTTAACTCAAATTTGTTATAAAATATTGGTTTACTAATATAAAAAATAATGTGATGATAAAGGAGCTCATGATATTTCTCATTATTTTATAGATTTATATTTATATTTATATATTTATATTTCAAGATAAATTTCAATTAAGAAGAAAAGCTCGTTTGTTTGAACGTTCAAAACTTTAGATACATTTCAGAATATTCTTGTGGATTCTAGGAGATTTTAGAAGATCATGGAAGAGTTCAGAAGATGTTAGACGAGCTTAGAAGATTCTGGAATATTCTAAAATATTTTGTAGAATATTAAAGAATTTTTAAGAATTCTTTAAGATTGCATTAAGAATTCTTAAAAATTGTATAAGATTATTATCGGAGAATATGGAAAATTCTAAAAGATAATGGAAGAATCCAGAAGAATCTTAATGGTTGTGGACTTAAAAGCAGTCTAGAATATTTTGGAGAATTTTTACAGATTTGAGATAAGTTTTAAAGATCCTACAGAATTGGAGAGAATTTACCCTTTGTAGACTTTGGAGGATTCTAAAAGATTCTGTAAAAAATTCTAGCAGGTTACGGAAGTATTCAGAAAATGTTAGAAGATTCTGGAAGAGCCTATGTAGAATATTGAAGAATTTTAGGATATTATTTTAAAAGAATTCTAGATGATTTTAAGAGATTTTAGGAAACTTTTGTAGATTTAGAAAATTTGGAAATTACGGGAAATTTAAGAAAACATTAAAACAGTTTATTAATGTCACAAGTTTCTATTCTCATAGTTCTTGGAAAATTATTCGAACTTTGAATATAAAAAGGGAAAAATGGAAAAAAGTAGGGGTAGAGGGAAGGAAAAAAGGGGAAAAGGATAAAATTCTTAAAAAAGGGATTTTAGGAGATTTGGAGAATAATAGGGGAAAGTAAGGGAAAAGTGGAATAAGGCAATGACTGTGATCCCTGATAATATTATAATTTCTTAAGATTAAAATTATATAATTATAATTATTGAGATATAATTATAATTTGTTGAGTAAAAAAAATTCCGTGACTCTTTGAAGGTTTTCCCTGACTTTTCCTGACCATTTTTAAATTCCAAGACTTTCCCTGGCTTCCAGAATTCCCTGACATTTAGCAATCCTGAATATTCTTCGAGACGAAATTTTCAGAAATATTACTCATCGAGATTGTATCAGTTAGTGTTAAACAATGTTGCCTCAATATTTTCGTCAATACTAAAAAGTGGATATTTTAATGCTGATACCATATTGACGTAATATTGAGAACGTTGACAAGAAATATTGATAAAGTTTTGATACAATGTTCGGTGTTGTCTGGGGAATTAAAAAACCAAATATGTATAACATGAAAGGTAAGCTCTATTTTAAAGATCTGGTTCTCAAAAAAGAGTGAAATTTATTAAAAACTTCAAGTAAATAGATACTAGATACCTTCAATCAAATAACTGAATTCGTTGCACCAATTCATTGACCTCCACTTTTTCAACGAATGAATAAAGCAAATAGAGCTTGAAAGGTAAGCTCTATTCTAGAGATCTTGATCTCGTAAAAGGGTGTAATTTTTTAAAACCTCCAAGTAGATAGATACTAGACACCTTCAATCAAATAACAACCGAATTCGTTACACCATTTCAGTAACGTCCACTTTTTTAGCGAATGAAAAAAGCAAATCGAGCTCTATTCTCGAGATCTTGATCTCGAAAAGGGTGCAATTTCATAAAAACACAATCGAAGGGGCGATTCAGAGAAGACAGACGCGGGAATGGTGATTCAAGTGGACCCTAAACACAAAAACTAAAGGGATGCAAGTCCTCTGGGAGGGCAAACTGCAAAGAAAACGAGAAGTTTATCGCAGGGCAAACTTGGGTTCTCGGGTGTTGCCGGAGACATTTCTGGTAAATTACCAATCTGATGGGACTTGCGTGCCCCGGTACGACAGTTAGGTTAGGTACATACATATCTGCACATATGTACCCGCCATTTACAGCCTCGGCAGTAGAGAGGATCGAGTAGAAGGAAAAAGGAAGACTAAAAAGAAACAGGTCGGCCATCATGGATTCCAGCGAGCTTTTCTTGCCGAGGTTTTTGCACCGCCAATGCATGCCTATCTACCTACCTTATGCCGTGAAATAAAGTCGCGAACACTGGGCATAATAAACCCGTGAATATAATCATCCGGATTCAAGTTGGAGCACCTCTAAGAGACAAACCGGTGATTCGTTCGAGATTCAGTTACTCCGGCTTCTTTTCGCGCTGAAACTCTCAGCGTAAAGTATTTTTATCAGGCAGTAAATACACGTTTGTATCAGGCAGTAAATACACGTTTGTATCGCCTCATAGGGAAGGGACTTGACAAAGAAGCGGGATTTCGCCTCAAAAAAAAAATCCGGATTACCTTCTCAGAAATAAGCCTCGGATCCTGTGCATTTGTATTTATTTATAATAAACTCGATAGCGAGCCGAGTATCCACTTTATCCACATAATATTTTACAATTCGCCTCCATCGAGAGTTAAAGAAATTCCTAGATATTGATTCCAGTTTATAAAAAAGAAAAAAAAGACTGCTCACGAGGCGCCACAGAAAATCAATAAAATTTTTTAATTTCTCTGGGTTAATAATAATTTTATCGCACAAATGATAATTCACATACGTGGGATGTACTAAAGATTTTCTTTGCGAATTTAAATACAATTTTTCTGGATAATAAATTCCAAGGCAGGGATTAAAAATCCAGAGGAGGTAGTTTTTAAAAAAGATATATTCTGGGGAAATCTAATCAAATGCAGAGGTTGAGAATTCAGAGGGGGTAGTTTAAATATATATATTCTGGAAAAATCTGATAAGATGCATGATTTAAAAAAATTTGCGGAAAGAGAAAATTTTTTATGCAAAATAATTGATAATTTTGGAGGCTAAAGCGGGGAAAGTGAAAATCTCTGCTTTTCATCCAAACATGTCGATCCGAGGGCGAGAGACATCTAACAGGTGGTGAGTGAACTCGAAACTTGCGGCAACGCCCGATAGAGCGCAGGATCGACCCTTTTTACGATGGCCGCTGCTTACGACCTTCTGATTGGCGGTAGACTCGGCGGCCATCATGGATTCCAAACATAGTTTGCATAATGAGCCTCATGATGGCCGACCGTTCGTCCAATGACGTCACGGGGGTGGTTCCCTTCCAAAATCCCCGGAATTTGAAAATGGCCCTTGCTCTCTCGACACGCCTAGTTTGAACCGCCTCGATATTATTTCTCCGAGCATTGCTTCTTATAGATACTACCAGAATCCAGCCTTCCATAACTTCTTTGGCAGAAAAAATGCCGAAAATCAAACAATTTGACATGAATGATTAAAAACTTTTCCAAAAATCTGCATTTGAATTTACTCTTCCCGCATAAAAAAGAAAAAAAGAAGACTGCTGACGAGGGGCCTACCTATCTAGAAATAAGAAACCGTAGCAAATAAGGAAGCATAACAAATATAACAAAGAAGAAAGCATAACAAATATCAGCTGAGACATATTTCTCTCGTAAAAAGGATATCAATCACAGTTCCTGACCTTCCATAAAAAAAATTCTAGAGGATCGTCGCCGTCGCGTCTCGAATGCGTAGTCAAAGGCCTCGTGAAACCAGGGGGCACGCAGGGGGTCGGCGTAAAAAATTTTATGATTACGACCAATAAAGTGACGTAACTCGAGTGGTCTAGAGTCGACCACGTGACGTCAGAGACCGGAAGTTTCGCGTAAATGCCACGTGGACCATTTGATGGGTGAGGGGGAAGGAGGGGGTGAAAGGGGGCCAAGAGAGTCAGTCGATGGTTTACGACATTCCGTTGATGGCCGTAGTGTGGCGCGGCGGTGGCGTTGAGCCCATAAAAATGTAACGAGCTTGTAAACGTTCGTTTATATTGCTTTAGCTTTACACCCGTCGGGATTGGGGCAGGTCGTGTCTCTTGCAAAACCCGCCGGTACTTTGTGACGTGTTACATAAGCATGACAGACACAACGCGACAAGTCTCGGAACGCCAATCACCACGTGGTTGTGGTTTATGGCCTGTTAAACTTCGGTGGGTATAATCAAAGTTGGAAGATACAGGAGCTGTTGAAGCTGGTCTTATTGGATGTTTTGAGGTCCTTTCAAGGTCTTTCAAGTCCTTTCAATTGATGGTTTCTGAAAATTCATTATGTAAATGATTGTTAAAGAATGTTCTAGAGATGTGGGCATTGTCTCTATGAAAACTTGGTAATTATTCTTGATTCTTGAATGTTCCAAGGTCTTTACAAAGTCTTTTTAAGATCATGAATGGATTTGCAAAGATGTATTTAAGATTTTGGGATTCACTGGTTGAATATTCGGGTTTGATTGACTTGATTAGCGTTGATGTTGTTGTTACTGACTCGTTAAGATTTGGTAATAGATTGTAAAACTTGGTAATAGATCACTACCCCGTTTTCTTGTAATCCCTAGATCCTAAGATTGAGGGATTGCAAGAAAACGGGAAAGTGATCCATTTTCTTGTAATCTCTAGATCCTAAGATCTAGGGATTACAAGAAAACGGGGTAGTGATCTATTACCAATTTTCCATAGAGCTTACAATGCCTACATCTCTATTATTCTGTCACAATCATTATCATAACGAATTTTCAAAAACCAATTCAATACATCTTCCGACCTTGAAAGGACCTCAAAACATCCAAGAAGACCAGCTTCGACAGCTCCTGTATCTTCCAACCTTGATCAGTTTATGGATTTATTTATACCTAACGGTTCTGATTGCTCTTTTTTGAATACTTCCGGTTCTCCATTATTATTATTTTGGATATCTTAATAATGGAGAACCGAAAGTATTCAAAAAAGAACAATCAATTAAGAACTTGCAAATACACAAAGGATTCCCAACAAAGTTTTTTTTGCAAAATGAATTCTTCAACTCCTAGAATCTCTTGCGGATCTTCATAATAGTTCAAATTATCACTACCTTTTTTTCTTGTAAACATCCCTAGATCTTGAAGAGTCATAAAGAACAACCTGAACGTGAATCAACTCAGTCAAATTCAAATATTGAATCATCGAATCCCAGTCTTTAAAGATATCTTTGCAAATTGGATAGTTCCTTTATATGATCTCGAAAAGACTTTGTAAAGACCTTGGAACATCCAAGATCAATACCAAGCTTCCATAGAGCCTATATTTCTATACCATTCTGTAACAATCATTACCTTGTTGAATTTTTGAAAAGCATCGATTCAATACATCTTTTCCTGATCTTCTTAATAGTTACAATGATCACTAACTCGTTTTCTTGATATCCCTAGATCCTAAATCTTAACGTGCCAGTAACGACATCAACGCTAATCAAGTCAATCAAACCCCAATATTCAACCAGTGAATCCCAATCTTAAATACACCTTTGCAAATCTATTCATGATCTTAAAAAGACTTTGTAAAGACCTTGGAACATCCAAGATCAATACCAAGCTTCCATAGAGCCTATATTTCTATACCATTCTATAAAAATAATTATCATACCGAATTTTTGAAAAGCATCGATTCAATACATCTTTTTCTGATCTTCTTAATAGTTAAATAGTTCTTGAATGTCCCAAGCTCTTTACAAAGTCTTTTGATTATGAAGGAATTTGCAAAGGTGTATTTAAGATTGGGATTCACTGGTTCAATATTGGGGTTTGATTAACTTGATTAGCGTTGATATTGTTCTTTGAAACACTTTACGATCTAGGGATATTTACAAGAAAACAAGGTAGTGATAATTTAAACTACATATTAAGAAGAACAGGAAAAGATTCTAGGAGTTTAAGAGTACATGTTACAAAAGGTCTTATTGAACTTGGTTGGGAATCCTGATTTGTGGAACTGTGGTCATTTTAACTATTAAGAATATTTGGGAAAGAATGTAATGGAAGAATACATGTTGCAAAAGTTCTTATTGAACTTGGTTTGAAATCTTGGTGTAGCTGTTTTGTGGTATCAATAGCAAAATGATAATGTCTGACATATCTGTTAACAATGTAAGATTATAAGGCATCTAACAAATAACAAAATGAAAATGGTTTTTACTCGAAATGCAAATCAGCAATTGAGCTTTAGTCAATTAGTACCACAGGTTCTGGCACCATGTCTAGAAATTTATGATCTTGAATGAATTCTTTAATGTTAATCTGTTGATGTATATAGATTTGTCATCAAGTTAGCTTCTTCAGTTTGTTTCAAAACCCGTAACATCTTCTTTCACATAAATTCCGACATCGTTTCAAGGTCGGAAAGATGTGCTTTTCAAAAACTCAGTATACGATAATGATTGTTATAGAATGGCATTCAGATCATAATCTATGTTTCAAGGTATGTGTTCTTAATTTAATTCCAGAACCTATGGTACCAACTGACCTTGTTGATTTGCTCAAGACTATTTTCGTTTTGTTGGATGTCTTATGTTGACAACAGATACATCAACATAATTATTCAGACAGCAAATTATCTTCTCCTTCAACATTTACATAGAAATACAGACCCAAGTCTTAACGACAGTTCGTTTCAGAAGCCATAACATCTTTTACAAACGTCCTAAGTATCCTAGACCCTAAAAACCAATTGGTAGCAGAAAAGTGAATGTTTTATGACACCAGTCTAGGGTCATCAAACTGCGGATTCCGGAGACTTCGGCACGGTTGCAGTTACAGAGGCGGAAGCTTTGGTACGTGTTTGCCTTTTACGATCATTGCGTAATATTCTAGTCGTTCTGCACGCGACCTTGACACTGATCCACAACGTGATTCATGTGGTCGCGAGCCATCCAGGTGGATTGGTGACGTGTCTGTCACACATATATGTGAAGACACTGCACGTAACCCGACAGGCTGGCTCGTTTTACTAACACTTAAAACTTTATTGGCGGCCATAAAAGCGTCGTTTAGCTTTATTTGGCTGGTTTCGTCGACAGGGGCCTAGGACTACGTCATACGTTAGAGGATACAGTGGTACCACCCGGTTTTGTTCATTCAAGAGTGCTGTTTGTCCGGAAGAGTGAAGATACATACAAACGCTATTACCTAGGTCTTAAAATGACGAGTTCGCATTTATCGGTCACGGGTCCGTCTAAAATGAGCCACCTTGCTTTGCTCGTAAAATTCTCTGGTTGCGTAATAGCTGTCTGAGTAACTGACTGACTGACTGACTGACTGACTGACTGACTGTTTGGCTTGGCCGACCACCTCCTGGTTTCATTCATGCTTACGTGCCCTCCGAGAACATTTTATGCGACACTCGTAAATGTTCGCTCACCGGTAGCTCTTGCCCCTCTCGTCTTACTCGAACTGAAGTCACGAACTCGACGCGAGATGGCGAGACCTCACCCTTTCGAACTGTATCTCACCGATTTCAATGGTACTTCGGGAATAAATAGTATGTACTCTGAAAAAGATTGAACACGTATTATTTTTATAAGTGCTCAATCGCATATTTAAGGGGTGAAAACAACCCCCAAAAATTCGATGAAAATTACATTTGGGTATAAAAATCCAATGACATCTTTCGTATACACCTCATTGTTTTCGAGATTTTTACCAACATGTAATTTTCATCCAATTTTTGGGGCCTACATAACACACAATATTCCATTCATGTTCCCGGAATATTCCATTGAGACATTCAGAATATTCCCAAGGAACGTTGCAACAATTTTCCAGGAATAACATAATGTCCGACCTTTGGAATATTTCAATGTCATGTTGAGGAAATATTCTTTAAAAATATTGTAAAAATATTCGCTCTGAAACCTGAAATATCTCTATGGAATATTGCCGGAATATTATTTAGAATATGTCTGAAATCTTTTAATGGAATATTTACGGAACATTGCAATGAAAGTACATAAATGAAATTTTTTTAAATACATAGTCCAAATTGCTCTGTTTGACAAATTTGGACTAGTACGCTTATTTGCTCGTATGAGGTTAAATCGTAAAAATTATTCAAGTCTTTTTTGCTTTATTTTATCTACATACACAATACACATACAATATTATATTATTACAAACTGCTATCGCAAATTATAATCATAAACATGAAGATACCTATAAACATACTAGAAAACTACTTTACATTGTTACAATATTGGCAATTAGCTAAAAATTACGATTTTAACTATTTATTGTGCAGTGGCGTAGAAAGGCAGATTATATTTAAACACAAAAATTTTAAAAGATGCTCAATTTAGTGATGACTCGAAAATTTTTTGAAATTTTTGTG
>JBAGKK010486316.1:0-16333 GCA_037177015.1 Euceroptres primus
GGTTTTACACACGCGATCACCACAAGTGGGTAAAACCGTACGCACGAGTTGCATACGATATTTTTTGACACAGTGTGGGTAAAATGCGTTTTTAACACACCTATATTAGTGGGTGTGTAATAAGCCGTTTTACGCACTAATATGGGTGTGTAAAAACGCGTTTTACGCACACTGTGTCAAAAAGAGTTTTATTCATCGCTTTTTAAGTAATTTAATTTTTTTAATTTTTGTGTACGTTCAAAATGTTTAATCGAAAAAATAAATGCTTTAAATAGTGGAATTCTTTGTGATATATTTTATCAAAATAATTCAAACTACAACTTTTTTGCATTAAACCGTATAAAAATTTTCCATTACAGATGCAAGTTATACTTGACTTGACGTTAACAATGTGTAATTTTGTATTTAAAAAATAATTTAGTTAATTTATATAATTTTAATAACATAAATTTGCTTTGTGAAAAACATTTTCAAAACCATTTTTCAGTACCTATTTAACCTCAAAAATAATTATCAAAATAATACTGAAAAGTTAATAAATCTGAAATTATTTAATTAAAGCAAATATCAAAAACAATAAAACAATGTAAATCATCCTCCTGATTAACTTTTTACTAAAAATTTTCAATATAAATAGTCTAATTATAAGCATTATGTGATATGGCGTACTGAGAAAATTCTACTGAGAAAATACTGAGAAAATTCGGCGTAATTCTGAGAAAAAATTAATTTTCGAATCTCATATTACGCCGTGTCCAAAAACAATTTTCAAGATCTGCTAAAATACATTCATAATAATAGCAAACTTTATACTAATATGTTCCTGATCACGCATTATTTTTGACTGATAGACTTATTTTTACACTTAAATACATTTTAATAAATTATAATGCAGTTAAACTTTGAACCTCATTTTCTCAGTTTGGCAGTTAAGAGACATGGCGTTAGTTCTGGGGCGACAACGAATTTTACCGTTTTGAGAAAAAATACATTTTCGCGAAGTTACGAGTATTTGAATTTTAAGCTTCTTTGCTTAAAAAAAAGCACAACATTTTTCTTCAAACTTTTTTAACTTTAGACTCAACTAAGATATTTAACTTTTCTTTCCTGCTTATAGTGAGGTTTATTTGCCTTTTTCAAAATCCGCCAGAAAATTTAAAAAAATATTGAAAATCCACAAAATGGCGATGGTTTTTCAGAAAAAATTAAAAGACAATTTTCTCAAAAACTCCACCTTGTTTTCTGCCCAAATTGTTTTGCTAAATTGGAGCTCATATGATGAAGAAATTAGGTAAGCTTCATGTGGGCTAAGCTATTTTTGTAAACAGGAGAATTTTTTTAATGAAATCGAATTTTCGAATTTTTCTTACAACTGACGGCACATACGAAAAAAATAGCAACAAAAAAGTTTGATGCTTTCAAAAAGTTCTACCTCTTACTTTTTTATGATGTCTTGTAACGTTTGTGAGAAAAATGTGATAATGTTATTTTGTAGAAAAAGAAATTGTCCTGAACTTAAAAATGGTTTGGCCAACATAAAACTCGCTGGATAGTTTCCTTCAAAAATATTTTTAAAAATTAAAAAGATGGGGTTTTCGATGAAATCGCCATTTTATGTTTGCAGAATTCAATTTAAAAAATTGGACCGATTATATTAAACGACCCATCTTCTTAATTTTTAAAAAATTTATGTTTACATAAGGAAACCATCCAGCGAGTTTTATCTTGGCCAAACCATTTTTGAGTTCAGGACAATTTCTTTTATTACAAAATCACATTATTAAATTTTTTTCGCAAACGTTACAAGATATCATAAAACAGTAAGAGATCTTTTGCGTAGAACTTTTTTAAAGCATCAAACTTTTTTGTTGATATTATTTCGTATGTGCCGTCAGTTGTGAGAAAAATTCGAAAATTCGATTTCTTTGAAAAACAATTCTTCTGTTTACAACTGTAGCTTAGCCCACATGAAACTTATGTAATTTCTTTGTCATATGAGTATGAATTTAGCAAAGAAATTTGAGCAAAAAAAAGGTGGGGTTTTTGAGAAAATCCTATTTTAATTTTTTCAGAAAAACCGTCGTCATTTCGCGAATTTTCAATACTTTTTAATTTTCCGGCGGATTTCTAAAGAGGCCAATAAACCCTACCATAAACAGGAAAGAAAACTCAGAAATCTTAATTGAGTCTAGAGTTATAAAAAGTGAAAAGAAAAATGTTGTGTCCTTTAAAAAAAAGAAGCTTTAAATTCAAACTTCGCGAAAATGTATGTTTTCTCAAAACGGTAAAATACGTTTCTTCTTATTTCCTTTGAAAAACAACATATTTCATAGACGATCGATTCTGTGACTTCAAGTTGCACTGCCTGCCTGATTTGAAATGGATTCGGTCATATTCACAATAATTTAAATTTTTACACATGGATATTCTTATGCCTAATATTTAGGCTTTATATACGTTATATAACTATGGTTGGTCATAAAAGGTTTTTAAATAGGTAAATCGATTCGCTTCATCAAAAGGAATAAATTTGGTCCTTATAATATTGCTGTAATCCCAAACTTAAAAATATTTTTCATATATAAGCGTAAAAAAATTTTAATTTTATCCATTATAACTATAGTTTGTTATAATAGGTTTTGTAATAGGACAATCGATTCGTCTCATGAAGAGGAATAAATTTGGTACTTATAATCTTGCTATATTCCCAAAACTGAAAAAAAACTTTTACTGATACAAACGTAAAAAAATGTTTAATTTTATCTATTATAAATGTGGTCGGTCATAAAAGGTTTGAAAATAGGTCAATCGATTCGTTTCGTCAAAAATAATAAATTTGGTAATCACAATATTGCTATATCCCCAAAATTGAAAAGAAGTTTTACTTATAAACGAAAAAAGTCAAAATTCAAAAATTTTAGACGAGGAAATATTTTGTTTAAAGATGATTGCAAACATTCTTTTGATTTTTATCAATTAAATACCGCCCTATGTTTAAAAAAATTATGAATTGAAAGTCTTTCATTACTTAAAAAACTGTAATAAAAATTATTGAAAATTACGGATTTTCCCAATTTACTTTTTATTGTATCAAAATATTTAATCAATCAACCTCCATTGTTTTTGGTAGAAAAAGGTGTATTTCAGCACAGCCACCAAATATAGAACAAATTTTCTTGACTATAATCAAAATTGAAAAAAATAACAGCTAAAATGATTTTTGAGAAAAATATAACATCAAGAAAAAAATACTTCTTATCAGATTCGGCTTAAAACTTGACAAATTTTGGACACTAAGTAGGACTATAATTCCTCTAAATTTCGTGATCCTAGCTAAACTCGTTTCTAAGCAAAATTATGCATAGGTACAGTAAATTTAAAGGAATCAAAATGTTGCATAACATATCAAAACAGTTGAAAACAAATTTTCATTTGTTTGCAACATTTTGAAGTTGTGATATCTCCAGATTTACTGTATTTGCATAATTTTTTGCATACTGACTATAGATAATTCATTATACACAAATTATGCATAATGTTTCCATAGAGGCAAATCAATTGAAAAAAATATAAAATACTAATCCCGAGAGGATTCTAAATTATTTTAAGCCTCATCTAATATTATGCAGACAGTAATTAAAAAATATGCAACATCTTTTATATTTTTGATAAGATTAGAGTACCGGAATATCTGCATATTAGAAATTGAGTTTGCACTCGTATCTTTTGACTCGTTTCGCAGTAAAGTCTCGAATTTATCTCATTTTGAGCGAGAGTCTTTTTGCTTATTATGACCGGAGGACAGGCTTAAATTTCTTCGACTCTGGAGGCACCAAGGAATTAATAGTTCG
The DNA here is from genome assembly GCA_037177015.1 of Euceroptres primus. Classification (NCBI taxonomy): domain Eukaryota; kingdom Metazoa; phylum Arthropoda; class Insecta; order Hymenoptera; family Figitidae; genus Euceroptres; species Euceroptres primus. Next base: position 3,852 of record JBAGKK010486316.1, read on the forward strand.
CAGACGCGATTCATTTTATGGAAGGGAACGTTGGCAATCGGTGAACATTGGTATGGTCCGTAGGACGTAAACTGCCTACTCGTGTATAAGAAAGAAATGGCAACTGGCTCCTTGAGGGTCAGCAATTCCGCGTATGGACATGCAAGAACGCTACGATACGATTTTTCTTTCATTCTCTTCTTTCACCGAGAGCAAGTCAAGAGCAAAACGAGTTTCCTTATTCCTTATTCAATAGAAACAATGCGCCACTAGGACAGTCAAGGCTATCCAAAGATCAGGGTCAAATTTGCCTCTACTGTCCAGAAACTAATCTAATTGTAAGAATTACAGCGGTTCAAATGTTCTACTTTAGAGAAAATAGATAGGAGATTTCTTTTTCGAAGAAAGGGTAAATTATTTATTTTAAAAATACCACGGAAGCCAATGAAAGTTAATAAATACAACATTTTTAGCAGAAAACTCAAATTTCATTACCAAATAAAAATATATTGACTGCCACTAAGCCAGCAGTTAAACTATAAAAATATTATCAGAGGCTTTATAATATATTCCCGAAAAAAAAGATTTAATGGCACTAGAATCAGGGCTTTATTAACAATTAAAAATTTCTACGTTCCTTTGCTACGGATGTTTGATAAGAGTTTGCTTATTCAAAAAATTCGTTTACCGGAACGCAGGATTAATTAAAAATATTAGTTAACTTAGAAAAAAGCAACAAGGATCCTGAAAATTCCAAATATCCACTTTTTCGAAAAATTCGCCGATGAAATAAAATCAGGGCTTTCTTAATAATTTAAAATTTCCACGTTTCTTTGCTCCGAATGTTTGATAAGAGTCTCCTTATTCAAAAAAATTGTTTACCGGATCAATTAAAAATATTAGTTAACTTATAAAAAAGCAACAGCGATCCTAGAAGTGCCAAATATCCACTTTTTCGAAAAAGTCGCCAATGAAATAAAATCAGGGTCTTCTGAATAATAAAAAGTTCCACGTTTCTTTGCTCCGGATGTTTGATAAGAGTCTGCTTATTAAAAAAAATCGTTTACAGGATCAATTAAAAATATTAGTTAACTTAGGAAAAAGCAACAACGATCCCAAAAAGGCTAAATATCCACTTTTTCGAAAAAGTCGTTAATGAAATTAAATCAGGGCTTTCTCAATAATGAAAAATTTCTATGTTTCTTTGCTCCGAATGTTTGGTAAGAGTCTCCTTATCCAAAAAAATCTTTTACCGGACCGCAGGGTTAATTGAAAATATTTGCTTACTTAGAAAATAGCAACAGCGATCCTAGAAGTACCAAATATCCACTTTTTCGAAAAAGTCGCCAATGAAATAAAATCAGGGCTTTCTTAATATGTAATTAAAAATTTCCTCGTTTTTTTATTCTGCATGTTTGATAAGAGTCTCCTTATTAAAAAAAATTGTTTTGCGGACCGCAGGATCAATTAAAAATATTAGTTAACTTAGGAAAAAGCAACAACGATCCCAAAAATGCTAAATATCCACTTTTTCGAAAAAGTCTCCAATGAAATAAAATCACAGCTTTCTCAATAATTAAAAATTTCCACGTTTCTTTGCTCCGGATGTTTGACAAGAGTCTCTTTATTAAAAAAAAATCGTTTACCGGACCGCAGGATTAATTGAAAATATTAGTTAACTTACAAAAAAGCAGCAGCGATCCTAGAAGTGCCAAATATCCACTTTTTCAAAAAAGTCGCCAATGAAATAAAATCAGGGCTTTCTCAATAATTAAAAATTTCCGCGTTCCTTCACTACGGATGTTTGATAAGAGTCTCCTGATTAAAAAAAAAATCGTTTACCAGACCGCAGGATCGAATGAAAATATTAGTTAACTTAGGAAAAACAACAACGGTCCCGAAAATGCTAAATATCCACTTTTTCGAAAAAGTCTTTAATGAAATAAAATCACGGCTTTCTCAATAATTAAACATTTCCACGTTTCTTTGCTCCGAATGTTTGATAAGAGTTTCCTTATTCGAAAAAATCGTTTACCAAACGACAGAATGAATTAAAAATATTAGTTAACTTAGAAGAAAGCAACAGCGATCCTAGAAGTGCCAAATATCTACTTTTTCGAAAAAGTCGCTAATAAAATAAAATCAGGGCTTTCTCAATAATTAAAAATTTCCATATTTCTTTGCTCCGAATGTTTGATAAGAGTTTCCTTATTTAAAAAAATCGTTTACCGGTGCTTAGGATTAATTAAAAATACTAGTTAACTTAGAAGAAAGCAACAGCGATCCTAGAAGTGCCAAATATCCACTTTTTCGGAAAAGTCGCCAATGAACACATTGAAGATAACGAAAGAGAGAAATTCCAACAGAAAATATGTAACAATAAAATTAAATTGTTTAAATTGATTTCAAGGATCATGAAGACTCAATTTCTGGAGAAGAGAATTTTTTTAAAACAGGTACCTCGTTTGTAATTACATGAGCTACTTGAATATGCTGATTAGCAGACATAAAAGGACTGGGAAGAAGTCAGATTGCTAAAACGGTATATCAAACACGATAAGTAAAAAAGAGTAAAAGTAAAAAGAGGTCAGTGTAATGAGGGATGCTGAGCTTCTTATTGGCACCGAGTAGGTGCGTAATTACTCGACTTGAACGACCAGGGTAACCCGTAATCATGCAATTTGAAAATTTTGCTTTACATCGGCCTGAGGCATCCGCGTGCCCAGTTGCATTCTAAGGGAACATTCCTGGAGCACCATCAGCGCTTCTTGGTCTTTGAAAAGAACGAATAAGGAACCCTTTAGATTGGTTTCAAAACAAGTTTTCAAAGAAGCGCTATTCTACTCGCGTAAATACTGGCGCTGAGAGCATTAGCCATTAAGAAAGGATGTTTTACCGAGGGTCAAATTAAAGTCTCGTTAGAGAAGAGGTTGTATAATGGATTCTTCGAATCCAGTGTTGCTTGCTACTTATCGAAAATAAAAAAAATGTTTTTATCTTGTGTGATTTTCAATAATTTCTTAACTTGACCGAATATATATTTCAGGTTCTATATTGCACTTGAAGTCGCAAAATCTTTCGAGGACAAAATATATTCACTCTTAGAGGAAATTTTTTCCTCGAAGTTATGAGTATTTCATTCAAAAAAATGTCTGTTTAAATTAACCAGAATTCTGGTTAAATATGCCCTTACTATCTTTTCTGATTAGAGTAACCAGAATTCTGGTCAAACTCACCAGAAATTCTGATTAAAACAAACAGGATTCTGATTACTTTAACCAGAAAGAATAGTAAGGGCATATTTAACCAGAATTCTGGTTAATCTAACCAGACATTTTTTTGAGTGTTGAATTTTGAATGCAATTTTCCAAAAGCGACACATTTTTCTTAATCAAATCTGTGTATTTTTTTAAATAATGAAAATATTTGAAGGGTGGCACTAGGGTGCCCATTTGAATTCTACTTATTTTTTTTAAAGGTTTTACCTTCTAAAATTAAACATTTTAACAAAATAATAAACCCCTATTTTTTTAAAATAATCTTTTGGTACCTCCACAAGAAGCTTAAAGTTATAAAGGCGATAAAAAATTTGTTTTCTTAAAAAGGAAAAATAGGCGGTAATTTTTTTGGTTTAAGGAAAACTATTAGATGTTAAGACCTGAGAAATATTTTAAAGTGGCGCTTATGGGGTACCAAAATAATCTAAATTTTAAAGAATGTTTATGCCCTTTATATGTTTATTTTAAAGAATGCCTTATCCCCTAAGATTTTTCCGTATAAGAAAAAAATATACCAATTTTTGATTTTGACAAAAAAATATTTTAGAGGTCGCTCAAGGTGTATGAAGAGAAAAAACGACTTTTCCCTTTTCTCTAAAACTGTTGATTTTAGCGAAAAAATGTTCACGAAAGATGTTTGTTTTTTTCAGCGAACATTTTTTGTTTATACTCTATTTGTTCCAGAACCGTTTTGGAGGCAGTAAATCACTTTCAATCAATTTCTCCGCTTAAACGTGGAGAAAAAGGCTTTTTACAATTTTTGTCTGAAAGTTTTGATGAAGGTGTGAAAATAAATTACGTGGAAGGTGAATATACTTAAAATCAACAATTTTTGTTTCAAATATTATATGCTAAAACTATTCATTTAGTAAAATCAATAGTTTTGAAGTTTCTTTTGAGAAATACGTATTATTTTATTCATTTAGAACTTTTTTGATAGAAACATTATTTATTATAAACTCTTTTTAGCTAGTGGATTTTCATTGTTTTTATGTTTTTTTACATTGTTGTTATCGAGATAAGTTTAATCTGATTTCAATCCTTTTACAATAGTGTACTTTTTTGATTTATTACATTTTTGGCGGTATTGTTCGACGACTTGTAGTAAGTAATGTTTTGAACTTCACGCTTGCATGGAAAGTCACTGTAATTATCTTTGCTCTTCTTTTTTTATCTAAAAACTGTAAAATTCATGGAATTAGAAAATCATAGCTCGGACTGTTACTTTTCCATTCTGCGGTTTGAGCAATTTTACAGTATTTTTTCTCAAAATGGTAAAATACGTGTCTTTTTATTTCCTTTGAAAAATAACATATTTCATAGACGACCGATTCTGTGGCTTGCAGTTGCACTGCCTGCCTGATTTGAAATGAATTCGGTCTAATGTTTCTATCAAAAAAGTTCTAAATGAACAAAATAATACTTATTTCTTAAAAGAAACTACAAAACTATTAATTTTACTAAATGAATAGTTTTAACATATGATATTTGAAAAACACTGTTTATTTTTGAGTATATTTACCTTCCATGTAATTTATTTTCACATCATCAAAAATTTCAGACAAAAATTGTAAAAAAAGCCTTTTTCTCCACGTTTAAGTGATTTACTGCCTGCAAAACAGTTCTGGGACAAGTAAAATATAAACAAAAAATGTTCGCTGAAAAAACAAACATCTTTTTTCGTGTATATTTTTTCGCTAAAACCAACGGACAATGGGGAAAAAGTCTTTTTTTCTCTTCAAACACTTTGAGCGACCTCTAAAATATGTTTTTTTTTTCAAAAACAAAAAATGGGATGTTTTTTTTCTTATAAGAAAAAATCTTAGGGGATAAGGCATTCTTTAAAATAAACATATAAAGGACATAAACATTCTTTAAAATTTAGATTATTTTGGTATCCCATATTTTATTATACCCCATATTTTGGTATCCCAATTTAGATATTTGGTATCCCATAAGCGCCAGTTTAAAATATTTTTCAGTTCTTAATGTCTAATAATTTTCCTTAAACTAAAAAAATTACTGCCTATTTTTTCATTTTAAGAGAAAAAAATATTTACCGTATTTATAACTTTAAGTTTCATGCCGAGGTACCCAAACATTATTTTAAAAAATAGGGGTTCATTATTTTTTTTAAATGTTTAATTTTAGGAGGTAAGACCTTTGAAAAAAGAAAGAAAGTAAGTAGAATTTAAATGGGCACCCAAGGTGGCACGGAATAAGGGACTAAGCCACATTTTGCTGATTTTTCAGGAGAGACAAAAAACGTTCTGTACAATCTAATTTTCAATTTAAAAAAAAGCAACCATCCTCTCTCGAGATACATAAATACTGAATTGAAGGGTGAAAAGTGTCATTGGAAAATATAAATTAGGTTCCGAGAAAATGGAGGGAGAATGCGTTTATTTTTGCTTAAGACGAATGTTTTCTCAACTTTGGCCGGTGATTAAAAATCTAATTTTCAATCTCAGAGAAAAATAAAAAATTTTACTTCTAGCTTTTGAGTTTCTGAATCGACACAAAAAAAAGTTTGGTTGCAAAATGTCATTAGGTTCCGAGAAAATGGATGAGGAATTTTTCTTTTCGTTCCAGATGCGCGTTTCTTCTACTTTGGACGCTGATTAAAAATCCAATTTTCAATTTAAAAAAAAAACAGAAATTTGCTAGCGAGTTACTATAGTACTGAACTGAGGCATGAATAATTTGATTGAAAATAGTCATAGAGTTCTAAGCAAATGAAGGGGAAATTTTTTTTCGATCCAAGCGCATATTTTCTCAATTCTAGGCCACGATGCATAACATCTTATTTTCAATTCAATTCTACTCAGGAAAATAGATTTGGAGCTATGGAGTTGCAAACGGTTAAAAAATTTTGCAAATAAGACTTGAAAAAACTTGAGAAAAATGTTTTAAAAATTGAAAAAATGCAATAAAAAATTGAAAAATTGCAAAAAAATTTGAAAAATGAAATTATAAAAAATTCCTTTTGTCATAATGTATATTAAAATTTATCTGATTTTTTGAGCCAATAATATAATTTTGGACAAAATGTGGCTTAGCCCCTTATGCCGTGCCACTTTTCATTTAAGTTTATTCTTTCTTGATTTAAAAATGTTATCGCCCTCTTTTGAAATCCGCTGGAAAATTGGAAATTACCATCATGCCAATGACGGATTGTTTTTTTTTTGAAAATGTAAAATTCGATTTTCTTGAAAAAGCCCTCCTTTATATTCTGTAACTATTTTTTTTTAATCCCAGTAAAATCAGGATATCGAAGCGTTGCAGATCAATTTTTTTTAAACAATCAAAAATAACTTAAAATTATGTAGTGATTTTTTCATTCGAATTTTACTAAATTTGAATACTAAATTTTTTTAAACCATCAAAAACAATTGAAAAGACATAAGAAAATATTAATTTCTTTTTGGATAAAACTGTTGCAGTTCCAAAATTGATCCATTTTTTGGATCATTTTGATACCTTCTGATTACCATAATAATTTTTTTTTCGTTACAAATAATTATATATTTTTGAAATTTTACAATTTTTTCACCCTTTGGCAGAATCTAGATTTCTAGAGAAAAAATTGGACAGCTCTCTCTTTGCATTCATAAAATTCTATGAAAATTAATTGTTCAAGTGAGCCTGAGAAAATTTCCAAATATTACTTATTTCTCAAGTTATACTCAAAATATTTTAAAAATTCACTATTTTTATATATTTTTCTTGAATTTACAAAATCACTTTCGTGCTATTTTAAGGAAAAAATTCTATTTTTTATTTAATGATAAAACTAGGATTTTTTGATAACCCATATCATTTACAAGAAAAATTCGAAAATTAGATTTTACGAAAAACAATATTCTTCTAGTCTTAAAAATACTTTAAACTGGAAAGAACTTGTTTGGTAACATCATTACGTAAACGAAAGTCCAACAACATAAAATTGGTGAAAAAAAGGGAGTTTTTCGAGAAAATCCTAGAAAATCACTTCTCAAATTTTTAAAAATTGGTTCTTTCTTGAAAATTTGCATGCAAAATTCAAGTAACAAACTTTGTGGGAAACATTATTTTTCTCAAATCAGAAAATTCGTGTCGCCTTATTTATTCTACAAAGAAATTATTTTTTCTAAATCAGAACCCGAATTTACATTTTTTTTACCCTTTGGCAGAATCTTGATTTCTAAAAAAAATTTGACAGTTCTCTCTTTGCATTCATGAAATTCTATGAAGATTAATCGTTCATGTGAGCCTAAGAAAATTTTCAGATTTTGCTTATTTCTCAAGTTATACTCAAAATATTTTAAAAATGCACTATTTTTATATATTTTTCTTGAATTTACAAAATTACTTTCGTGCTATTTTAAGGAAAACATTCTATTTTTTATTTAATGATAAAACTAGGATTTTTTAAAACCCATATCATTTACAAGAAAAATTCGAAAATTAGATTTTACGAAAAACAATATTCTTCTAGTTTTAAAAATACTTTAAACTGGAAAGAACTTGTTTGGTAACATCATTACGTAAAAAAATCATTACGTAAACGAAAGTCCAACAACATAAAATTGGTGGAAAAAAGGGAGTTTTTCGAGAAAATCATAGAAAATCACTTTTCAAATTTTTAAAAATTGGTTCTTCCTTGAAAATTTGCATTCAAAATTCGAGTAACAAACTTCGTGGGAAACATTATTTTTCTCAAAGCAGAAAATTCGTGTCGCCTTATTTATTCTACAAAGAAATTATTTTTTCTAAATCAGAACCTGCCTGATTTAAAATGGTTTTGTTGTACCAATTTCGGAATCAATTTTTAAATATTTTTATCATATTTTTTTAGTCACAAAAGAGATTTTGGAATTCATTTTTAATAAGATATAATTACACTATAAATTTTCATGGAGAAGAAGATTGAAAGAACTACTTTCGGACTGTTTGATAAGATTTGCCTGATTTACCCGACTTTGTTTATTCGATAGAAAGGTCAAAAAAATGGTATCTTCTGACCACCCAAGTAGTAAACGAAAACATCTGACATATAAATCCTGAGAGTTCTCAAGGATTTTCAATTACTAAATAAAAGAGCTTCCTGCCTTTGTCGAAGGAATTTTCTTCTGTCAGCTTCGAGTTGTGACCTCTTTTTTTATTATTCTTTATTTGCTTTTCTTTTCAGCTTTAATTTTAATTTTAATTGATGGCGTTAAATTACAGTCGATTTGCATATTTGAATTCCTCGCAGGGTTATTTCTGCATTTCGATCTTCTTTTTATTCGCTCAAGGCGACTTATTTTCATCGCTGTAAAATAATCCAGACGAGAACTTAATTTAGATTTTACAAAAATTCTATCTAAATTGTAATATATTTTTTACCATTATATTATTTCTAAAGAAAAAAAGGATTTGTTTTCTTTGGCTTGGAAGTTAAAAATTCAATTTTAACAATACATCTGCCTTTTTTATTCTTCTCCATATTCATCACTTGTATGTAAAAACTCCAAAGACCTACTTTTCCAATTCTCAACTTTCGGAATATCCAACATTTTTTTTTCTTGGCCTCAAAACCTCAATGACTTCCAGAATTTATTTATTTAAACTAAGATCCATTTACCACTCAGACAAGGAAAAATTTATTCAAACTTTTAACAGTTCCTTAAAAGTAGTAATTTTTCTTTTTATTCTTATAAATGGAAAGTCACCTTTTTGAGAGACACGAAAAAAATGAGATGTCACAATTTGCAATCCTGTTATCCATTCATCGTCTTTGAATGGGACTCAGAAACCGAACAAAGCGTCACTCATCGCCCAACTTTAATAAGGAAATTGTCTGTCGTGAACAAGTAGCTCTTCATCAGTCAAAAATTTTTTTATTCCTTGTTTTACCGATAAGCAGGTTTTTAGTTTTTAAAATAAGTGATGGTTAACAAAACTTAGGTCGTTCATTTCCTTAAGTTAATGATATACAACACTTCGGAGCTCACTAATAAATCATCGGAATCGTGGTGGCAAGATAAAAACACGAAAAGTGATAAACTCTGCAAAAATTTACATGATAGATGGGACCCTACCCTCTACGTCAAAGTAAGATTTAAGAATCGTTTTACGGCACTCGCGACTTTTAATTCCCGTGGGTGTTTGTTACAGTTTGCTTCCATTAAACAATTGATTTATGGACCCTCAGGATCTTGAAAATTAGAAATACGTGTTTTCTGGTGACGCCTCAAATCAAGAATAATGGTCGGTAAACAATTCAAGAAACGAATTACTCTCCTTTCATTAAAGCAAACGAAAAGGAAAAAATTATTTCAAAGTTTCAAACTTATAAAAAAAATTCCACGTTATTAGAGAAAGTTTTTAAAAATTATTCCAATTATTCATTTACACAAGACTAATTTTGTCAATATAAAAAAAAAGATTTCTCTCATAGTTGTTATTTTACGGCTTTTTTACATTCTCATCAACATCTGAGAAGATTTGTTTTTTATTTATGGTTCTGTTTATTTTTAGACTCCTAAGAAACAAATTGAAAAAGCTCATAGTGATGGATCACCCATTGGTAATACTTTAATGATCCAGTTTCTCCTCACTCCTACGTCCTTCGAAGAATCTTTTTATTTCCTTTTGATCCTTTATACTTTTTATGACTTCGTGATTTGTCCAAGTTTCATTGCAATTTGATATTTGGTTTATTATCCATTTGTCGATATCCAATACCGTGATTTGTCTTCACTTTAATCCTGCAGAAATGAAACTCTTATCTTAATCTAATCTCCCCTACTTTTCTATCTTAACTTTTATACTTAGTTCTCATGGAATTGACTTTGTTTTTTCCTCAATAATTATTTACTTTACCAGTTTAGTTTTATTATTATTTATTTATTATTTCGCCACAGCCTTTTATCCAATTATCCACTCTAGGAATATATTTTCCAATCTTGGCAAGCGGCATAACATTTGAATTATGTAAAATGTTTCGCTAGATTTACACAAACTAAACATTCCAAACGAGTTATGGGCACTAATACTTTTTTTATTAGTGTTGAAAACATAATTTATGAAACTGTTGCAGAATCTGCTGTTTTATAAATTGAACAATAAAATATAAATCATTACGTAAGAAATATAGTTCTATGCCTGATTCCATTCAATTCAGGAACATTTATTATTAAAGTAAGACATTCAATTTTGTAGGTGAAAAATTAAAATGACCTGAATTTCTTTCCATATTCCCCTTGCTAATGAGCTACGACATTTATTCTTTCCATGTATCAACATTTACGATTGTGATTATAAATTTTTGTACATCGATACTCCTTTAATGGTGAAACCTAATTAAAACGTTCCACATTCAATGACTTGATTAACTATCAACATTGACAAAATCCTTCACATTGTTAACATCTTCCTTGTTTCTTATAGAAAGATGTAGAAAGAAAAATTTTTAATCAAGATGTAATTGCATTTTCAAGGACTTTGGCTCACAGATCTGTAAATTATTGCTTCCTTATTTGCTGGCATTAAAACCACAGTTTTTTCCAATTTGATTTCCTGGCTTAAATTCTTATAAAAATCTTTACAGGGAACAAGTTGCCAGTAAGGGGTCATCATTTTATTTTCTGCCCCAAATTCCTTTTGAGTTACAGAAGTGATTTTTTGATAGGAGAATAAATTGAAAAATCAGAATCTATTGGAGTATTAGAGCTCTTATTATATCCCATATGTACTAAAGTGATCCAGGAAAGCGAAGGGTTACCCACGTGGGATTCGTTGTTGCGACAGTTAACGTCTTGTCGTGTTCTGCAAACATGACAGCGACAAGGAGAAACGCAATATTCTATACTCTGACGATGACGAAGTGGTTCTGTCGAGTGAACCTCCTTATTTCCTTCTATGCCATTTCTTGCTTATAGTTTGCTTCTTGCACGGTTCGCGACTCCTCCTCAACCCTTTTTTTGCTCCCCTTACAACGACCCATTCAATTCAGATCATTCCGATACATTTTTGATAATTTCAACATGTCAGGCCTTTTTATAGACATTTTTCAAATTATTTTAGAAGATCGGATAACAATTTTTCTAATGAAGATATTTTTTTTTATATAATTACAAAAATCCTTCTGTGTTGGAATGTATAAGATCAGGAGAAGATGCATGACTGATTTCATCAATGAAAATTTCGAATCGGAAAAAAAATCAAACATTTTCCTCAATTCTTACGACTCTTCCAGACTTTATTGATGAAATTATTTATTTATTGCTACGTTTCGATAGCGGACCGCTATCCTCATCAGGCAATTTAATCTAGTTGTTAGTTAAATTTTAGAGTCGAAGAGTACAAACCATATTTTAGATGAATTAGTCAATATTTATGAAATGAATCGGAAGTCAGTGTTGCGGAGCTTCATTTTTGAGGTTAGGATGAGTTTCAATGACATTCTCTGCTTTAAATCTTATTAGTAATTTTTGATTTGGAGTTCTTTTTTCATCGTATAAAAGGGTATAGTACCATTCGATTTTAAAAGTAGTTACTTAATTTTGTAGTGAAAGTTAAATTTTAAAAATGTCATGAGCGCAAGTACAAACGACTTGCGCTCAGAACTATACCGTGGCACAATGATTTTTATTTGTAGTAGAACAACTTTAATATAGTGCATTTTCTTCCTTTTTTAATGAAGAAAACAATTGTAATAATAATATTCTGTTTACTTTCAAAAATTTTGAAAAATTTTTTAAAAACGAAAAAACCTAAAAATTCCGCAAAATTGACTTTTTCTATAACAAATAATGTAGTTTCTCAACAATATAACCGATTTTTAAAAATAAAACAGAATTCAAAAAAAGAAGAGTCACACTTTAAGGGCGTATAAGCTAATTTGCTTTTCCTTAAAAAAGCATAATTATTTCAACATATGCATTAGAGGAAACGAGAGGCGGAAACTGACAAACGGCAAAAATCTTTAAAAAATAACAGTAAAATTGATTATTTAAATTCAGATTTATTATAAAGAACCCAAACTGGTTTAAAGTGTTCACAAATAAGGAAATAATACTTAAACATGACCATTATTCTATAATGGAACAATTAGAGCACAGGACGGTTCTGTGCCCCTTACAAGCTGGACGATAATACCGTTCACCAGCTTCAGTTGGTCTGTGCGTTTGGTAGTGAGAGGACATTTTCTGCAAAAAATTTGATTCTTATTACTTATAATGATTTTTTAATGGTTATATA
>JBAGKK010486337.1:0-16332 GCA_037177015.1 Euceroptres primus
TCATTAGAAGTTATTAAATCACAACTTCTAAAACAGGTAAAAGTTCGTTCTCTAACGTACAAAAATAATTTTTCCTTCCTGTTTTTGTTAATTTACTGCCAGTGCAGAAAAAATCACTTTCAAAATAACTAGAATTCTGCTGAGCACATATTCGCATGCGTAAATGATAACTATAATGTTTTCGCACAAAAATATTAAGGGTGGCCCGTCTTAGGAGAGGGCTCGTCTTAGACAACTTTCCCCTATTTATAGGGGAGAGTCGGGTAACCCGGCCACTCGTGACTTTAAATAAACTGTACGCTCTGCGATGATAAATCAACATTTTTGTCTTTCAGAATTGTCCCAAAGTGTAATTTTAAAAATATGGACTCATATCTCTGATCATCTTAAAATAAAATCTGGTCCAAATATTTCGTCTGAAGACAACAAATGTATCTTGTGAAATGTGGACCAACTTTATTATCAAATATTTGCAAGACTACAAAAAATATTAATTGGTATTTTATTAGAGTATATAAATTAACTCTCGAACTATGTGACCTGTAATTTTTGTTTAATAATTTCAAGTATTTTCTTATTTATATGAGTTTTATTGTAACATCACGGTCGGGTAGCTCTGGCATTTCGAGTCGGGTATCCCCGGCCAGTTTTCCCTTGATATCATTTGTTTCTATCAAGATATAATAAATAACCTCTTTTGAATGCACAGTAACCTCCAATGATATTTTATTTTCGGTGAGTATTTTTGTCCTAAGGTATAAAGTCTTGTAGTTTTAATTTTAGAAACACATTACCCGTTATTCAGTTACGTTAAAATATCCAAATATTGCGATTGTCTCGGTAATCAGGGCTACCCGACACTATTTTTGGATAACCTTTTTGATCCTTATATCGTCTCTCTCTCTCTCTCTCTCTCTTTGTTATGATTATTCTTTGAATATCTAACATTATAACTGACGATTCACCAATTACTATTTCGATTGATACAGGCTAGTTTATTAACAAAAAAGCTTAAGTGGCCGCTACTTCCCGACTTTTCCATAAGATTCTTAATGATTTAAGTATTTATAAGATTCTTAAAGATTGAAGTACTTACAAAATACTTTTTCCTCGTACATATACAAAAAATATGAATTGCGTACAGAACTTGTATATAAACAAGAAAAGAAAGATACCCGATATATACAATCAATTTGTAAAAGTAATACATAACTTATATGTAAACATTCTTCAGGCAGATTGTTTATTTTTTCATCCTGTCTAGTTTTTTGATACCACTTTTCGCTGAATTTTTCGTGTCAGGTGAATTTTCTTCACTCTTTCGCGAACTGACCTTTTATTTTTAGTCTTTGCAGCTTGTGGATTTTCGTTGAATTTGATTTCACTTATATCAAGATCATCTGCGGGAGGTTTATTCCTAAGTTTACGATTAAAAGGCATTGGAGTGCTCGTTACGACCTTTGCCTCCAACATTTTTGCCTTATAATCTATTTTGATAGTTGCTTCTCCACTTGACGGAGAATTTTCATTGGGATATTGAATTTTTAAACTGGTTTGCTTCATATTCGCCTGAATAGTTTTTGAAGAAATTTGGATCTTGGATGAAGTTCTTGGAGGTGCTACTTTTTTGGGAGGAATTTGCTTGGGAGTCGCATTCTTTCTTGGTGAATTTGTTACTGACCTTAAAACTCTTTCCTCTCCTAAAGTTTCATGTTCACTAATTTTCTTCGAACTCGCATCCTTTTTCGGTGGATCTGTTGCTGATCTTAAAACTCTCCCCTTTTCTGAAGTTCCGTGTTCACTAATTTTCTTCGGACTCACATCCTTTTTCGGTAAATCTGTTGCTGATCTTAAAACTTTTTCCACTCCTGAAGTTTCGCGTTCACTAATTTTCTTCGGACTCGCATCCTTTTTCGGTGAATTTGTTGCTGATCTTAAAACTCTTCCCTGTTCTGGAGTTTCGTGTTCACTAATATTCTCCAAGACAGGATATTTTCGTTGAGTTCTCTTCAGATTTAATTTTTTCGTAACCTTAATATTTTGTTCCAGAGGAATTAATTGTACAAGACTTGGTTTTATCGTTTCTAATATTGATTTCGCTGACTTTTTTTTTAAAGGTCTCGGCTCTTCTAAAGTATTTTCCCTTTCAGACTCTTCATTTGCAGACTTTTCTGAATCCTGAAACATAATCTTCTTATAAAATTGTCGCTTTACTAATTATCTTTTCACTTAAATATTACCTTTGCCTCAGATGCAATTTTCTTTTTATCCTTTTTTGTAAAAAATTTGCTGATATCCACATTCACTTGTTCTGGTTTTATTTTACCCTTCCTTTTCTGAATTAAACCCGTCTTCACTGAAGGTTTATTCTTATTGGCAACATGGGTCTTCTGAAACAGAAATTGAAAATAAATTCTCTTGCATTAAAATCAAATCAGTGACTGAATTACTTTAAAAAATTATTTTTAATACCGATTTCGTTGGTGCTTCCTGGGATTCAGTTTCGCTCTCAGATTCTATTTCAGAAGTTGCTGGAATCTAAAATTAAATTTATTAAATTACATTAATTTATTAAATTTATTTTATATAATTAATAAATGATAAAACTCAAAATTAAGTAAAATAAGCTGTAATAAGGATGTAGTAAAAATACCTTGCGTTTGGTGGTTCTTCCTTCTGTATTTTTCCGCTTTAATTCCTTCTCTGAAGTGTTTTTTTTTCTCAAACCCTGAAATCAAACTTGAATATATACTTCATTCTTTCTCAAAAAAAGGAAGGTAAATAAAGATTTCATTACATTAAATTTGCTTGCACTTCTACGAAGCCTTTTTCGTTTTGGTATACTTTCTTTCAAAGAAGACTCTTCTTCCGAATCCTGAAACAGTAGTCAAGCACATTAAATTGATGATTTATGAATTGAGTGTAAAGAAAAGAAATTAATTAGTTCTTGATTTTACATCATCCTCCAGTAGAGTTTGGTCTTTTTCTGCTCTTTGCCAGGAAAAAAGGGGATGTTCTCCGTTTTCTATATTCTCAAGTGCTTCACTCAAATTGAACTTTTTGAAGGATTTTAAATACGACTTTAGGCCTTTTTCTGTTTCTCTGTCGAGACGTGCACCATATAAAGAATCAATTGTAATTTGTTGAGGTCTTGCTTCCTTCACATCGTATACCAAATAAACTATGACATTTATAAGATTATCCAACTGTACGTCATAAACTCCAAGCAGTTCAATGTTTATATATTTGTAACTTCGATCTGCGTCTATCGTGCAATTTGCGATTTTTTCCAGGGATTTCTAAAAAGAAACAATTTTATTTAAACTTAAAGAACTAAAACATATACTTTAATTAATGAATAAATAATAGAGAAAAAATATCGAATACCTTGAGTGTAACGAACTGATTCATCCTATTGTGATAGCAATCAATGTAATGTTTGCAATTCCTAAGAAATTGCTCAGCATAAATAATATTATCCAAAGGAGTTTCTTTCAAAATCCAATTTATATCGATAAATGTAGGTAATACCCATTTACCCAATTCGCCCGAATTACCGATTTTAAAAAACTGCACAGAATAAGTATAAGTTTTACCCCCTTCGCCTTTGGTCACAAAGTGAAAAACGTACTCATCCTTGGAATATTTAACACACTGCATCCCAGCAAAATGTAACAATTCATTTTTGATTGAAAAACTACTAATTGACGTTTTCTTTATTTCCTTTTGCGAAAGATTGCATATTTGGGAAAAACTTTTGCTATTTTCCAAGTTAGAGGTAGAAATGTTGAGACTCTGTTTGATTTTGTCCTTTAACTGTTTTAATTCTTGTATTTGATTCTTCAAAAGTGCTTTTTTCTCCTCCAGAGATTCTAAAATAAGAGACTTTTAAAAGATTTGCATAAAACTTTAAAACTTATTTAGAGTCTGTAAAAATGTTAAAATGTCATCAGTTGATTTGGAGGTTAAGATTTTGAAGAGGTTATGTTGTTACTCACGTTTCGGATTATTCTGATCATTTTTACTGGTATTAGACATGCCGATTTTTACTGTTGAGCTCATGATTCATACATTTTTTGATTTTTTCAATTAATCAAGAGTATTTTTACATTGAAGCACACATATTACTAAGTCAAAAATACGATCAAAAAGTCAACAAAACTTAAACGCTTTAAACCGTTGCGCGTTGCAGTGGTTCTCAAATTCGATCCTTATTAGCTTTCTGCTTTCAATAGTGCCAATCTAAAAATTAAAAATCTATTAAAATTTGTTAAATAACAAGCTTTAATTTATGATTTAAAACAAAAATAATAAGTTTACTTAAAATAATTTGTAGGATTTTTCGGGTTATTCTAATTTCATTGACATTTAATGAGTATTGAAGGATTCTCAACATTTTTAATTTTCTTTTAATGTGTCTGCACTGCTTCGGAATAATTCAACGATTTTCAAAATATGTGGAGAATTTTATTTCTTATTATTTTTTAGTATAAAGGAAATTAAAATTGTATTTGAAAATAATCAGATGCTAATGAGCATACACAAGATAAAAAAATATTATTATGAATCAATTCATAAATTTATTGCTCAATTTTTAGCGCTTGCACGAGTTTTAAATGTTCACGAAAATTTAATTATTATGTTTATTTTTTTTATTTTTTAACAAAAAGTTTTTTTTTGTTTCAGTTAAAAATTTAAGCTTTACGGCATTCGACATGTCCGGCCATGATCGATACAGATCATTATGGGAACATTATTATAAAGATTGTCATGGCATAATTTTTTTAATAGACAGTACTGATAAATTAAGGCTCGTTGTGGTGAAGGAGGAATTAGACATGTTACTTCAGCATCCTGACGTTGAAGGTATTTTAATTTCAACACTGTTTTTTTTTACGTTTAGAAAAGAAAAATATATATTTTTAAATTTGATTTAATTTCTAAATTTACCTTCTTTAAATGGTTAATTATTTATGTTTAATTAGATAATTAATTTTTTAATTAACAGAAACTGATAAAAAATTATTTCTCAGGTCGAAAAATTCCAATACTATTTTTGGCAAATAAAATGGATTTGCCTGATTCTCTCACAACAGTGAAGCTCGTCTCAGGACTTGGACTTCAGAAAATTCATAATAAACCGTGGCACATAAGAGCGACAAATGCAGTGACTGGAGAAGGATTGCAACCAGCGGTTGAATGGCTTACTGATCAAATAAGAGATATTTATATCAATAAGAGGTAGCCTTCCCAAAATGCAATATAATTATAGAAAAAAATAAAATAATTTAACTTTAATATTAGAATTAACAATGATCCGTCAAATGAGCACAATAATACTGAGCTTATAGTTTTATTTTAAGAACTGTGAAAAAAATCCGTCCGTTTACAATTGTGAGAAGAAAATATTGTAAATAGTTGTCTAGAAATTTTAGTCAAGGTGTTGAAATAATCAAATAATTTATGTTTAATTTTAAAAGGTTTAAAACTTGTTTTACTTCAAACTTTTAATAATATTTAAATCGAGGTTACATGAAGAAAATATTTTTTTCTTTTTTTTTTTAGATTACTTAGTGGATATTATACCTTCAAATATTTATTTAAAAACAGATTTTTAGGCGACTCTTAATGATTAATGAAAAATGTAAAATGAAATATATTCTGAAAAAAGGAAATAAATATTTGAAGATAATTGTTTTCTGGATAATATATCCTCATTCCAAATTCCTCCGTTCGTTATATTGATTACTTCGTTATTTTTAAAAACAAGGTAAAGTGTTACTTTAAAGTTTGGTTTCGAAAATAATTTGAACTTCAAAAATTTTCCCGCCTTTGACTGTTGCGCTTCAGTCATGTGTGAGATTTACTTTACCGACACATCCATTTTTGAAAATGTTGCACTTCACATTCACAAATTTTATTCAATGGATCGGGGGTGATCGATAAACAACACTTGTCGCTTTTGTCGTGTTTTTGCGCGTTTGACAGCTGCTATGTGGGTGGAATCAGATGGAGTTTAATGTTTCGTATGTTTTATAAGAAACGAGTCGCACAAGTACTTAAAAATGAAAGTAAAACACGCGGTAGAGTCAGTATTAATTTTAACTGTTTTTTGGGGAATTGTGCAATGTTACAGTACCAAAAAATATTCGTTACTCATGCCAAACGTAAAGCCCAACGTGGTGAGTATTTGAACAAACATACGTCATTCACTCTTTTGAAAAATTCTGTCGATTGCAAAATGTTTGCTTGATTCTTTTTTATGATAATCATAAATTTATTGAGGTCTTTGCCGATGTGTTTCTTCCCAGATTTGCCACATTTAAGTATTTTTGCAAACGTGGACATTTATTATAATGAAGATATGCAATTATTCCGATTTTATTGAGTCCTTTCTTGGCTTTAATAAATAGTAGATACAACAGCTTTACTTTACGAAGTCACCTGTTTTGTATGAATTTGATCGACAAAAGGTGACTTCTTCAAAGGCAAAATTTCAATTTGTTATTTTTTCTGTCGAAAAATAGAAGAAACGGAACCGTATATATTAAATACAATCCCAACAATGAAAAGTCCTAAAATTAAAATTGTTGGAATAGTTCCATTGGTAAAAGTGAATTTCGATTTGTCCCTATAAATAGTTTTGTTTTCGGTTTAATATTCTTTTTAGTTCTGCACTTCATTTGTATGAACATTTTCCATTTTGAGAAACGAGAAATCAAAAATGATTTTTCGGTTGAAGACTGAGAAATGGGAAAATGAAAGAATCGGTATGTATAGTGTAAGAGCACCAATTTTTGGCATCCCCCCCCCCAATTGTTGGCACCTCTCTCTAATTTATTAGATAATACCAAAGATATCATGCCGGTATCTAGTACCTAATATCTTTGATAATACCAAAGATTGATAATACGACTGTTTAGCTTGTTTTGCTTTAATTAATTTAATTCTACCATCATTTTTACGCCTAATGCATATATTAGTTATCCACTGCAATCAAATATTGATCCAAAGTTAAATAAATTCACTTCAGTTTTTGGCATGCCAATAATTGGACTAAGGTGCCAAGAATTGGTTCTCTTACCATATTTTTAAGTGCAAGCAGAAAAACAATAATGAGTAAATCTGTCAAAGTAATTTCAATTGTTTTATATTGACAGTAGATGCATTCATCATGCTTTCTTGATTGCTTGTGCATAAAATTCGCCGTTTCTTTCTTTTGTTTTTTTTTTATTTATCGTTCCTTTTCATGGTTTTGTATATTTTAACTTGATTTTTAATTACTTTGCTTCTTTCTTTAATTATTTATAATCAACTTTAATCAACTTTAATATAATTCTTGACCATTCAGCAAATGGTTTTTCAAGTAACTTAGTTTCTAGTGCAATAATCATAATTTCTGCAAGCTTTACAGTAGTTTTGCCTTCATTTCATTGGAATCTGAATTTTATGATAATTATAATTATTTAAAAAATTTATTTTGCGAATATTTTTCCAGCCCGAACTGTACTTATGCACTCCGGTCAGAATGGATGATTCACGCAATTATTATATTATCGGGTTTGAACCGAATTCCACAATGGCAACAGCCCACCATATGCTTCTGTACGGGTGTTCCAAACCCGGCAGTTCGAAACCAGTGTGGAATTGTGGAGAAATGGCAGAACAATCAATAAAAGGAGGATTAACCTCTGCGAGTCCTTGCGGTGCAGATTCCCAGGTGAGACAACTACAAAACCTTTTTTTCGGAAATTGATTTACATTTACACCATCACAAAATTCCTTAAAATAATCATTGTTTCTCCTTATTTGCGTCTCAATATTTGAAACTTTCCAAACCTCCGAATAATGAAGCCTTTTTTCTCTGAAAGCCAGAAATATTTCCGAAAATACTTTCTCGGAATGTTAATTTTCTTTTCTGCAAAAGCATTGCCTCAAAAAGGTTTTATGGAGGCGCTAAACACGTTGAGAAAAGATTCAAGCATGTAAGAGAAAATAATCGAGTCGAGTTTTTTTTCAAGAATTTTACATGATAATCGAGTCGTACTAAATGTTAAACTGGATGTATTAAAATTAAATTCATTTATTGATTAATTTAAAATAAAATCAAGCATGCACTAGATCATCCACCAAAAATTTTCCTGGAAATCATCCAAGCAAATAATGTTCTGATCAAAATAGATCATCTATGCCTGGGCAAGGGATGCGCCAAGATTGAATTTACCTGAGAACGTGGGTTTCAAAGTCGGTGGAGACTCGTCGATTCAATACCTCGTCCTTCAGGTGCATTACGCTCATATCGACATGTTCAAGGACGGCAGCACCGACGACTCTGGAATATTTCTCCACTACACTACGCATCCTATGGACAATCTTGCCGGAGTTTATTTGCTCGGAACCGGAGGTAGTATTCCACCAAGGCACACAGAATATATGGAAACAGCCTGTCCTTTAACCGAGAACAAAACGATCTATCCTTTTGCATATCGCGTTCACACGCATTCTCTTGGTCGCGTTGTTTCCGGCTATGTAATTAAACCACATAACAATAAGTGGATCGAGCTTGGGAAAAAGGATCCTCTAAAACCTCAGATGTTTTATCCTGTCCACAATACAAATCCCATTTCCCAAAATGACACCCTGGCGGCGCGATGTACAATGGAAAGTTCACGAGATAGGTGGACATATATCGGATCCACGAATAATGACGAAATGTGTAATTTCTATCTGATGTTTTACGTCAAAAATGACGAACCACTTAAGGAAAAATACTGTTTTAGCACTGGACCACCATATTTCAATTGGAAAAATGCAGGATTGGTTAATATTCCTGACAGAGAAGCCTCTAGTCTTTAATTAATGTCTCGAATAAGCCACGAATTTTATCTCGACAATGATATTCCCATTGAGTTGATTTTCTCCAGACTTTTGATTTAACTTAAATTATCTTTTCAAGTAATTTCATCTTAAAGTGGCTTTGACTTGGTAATACTGGCTTAAGGCATCTTTGACTTGAAGTACTTTTAGCTTAAAGTCCGTTTTTATAATTTGACTCGACGTTCTAGAGAATTTGAGACGTTATGATATTGATCTGAACCTGAGAAATGATGCAGGAAATGTGTTTTTTATTTTTATTTATTTTTAAAGTGGTATTTCGGATTCTGAAGAAAAGTTGACAGAATCTTTTTTGACATAAATTATTTAAATTGCCTTTCAATTGTACGAAAACACGTTTTGAATCAAAGTGATTGAGAAAATCCTTCTTTCTGGCAAAGAAGTGCACACGATCTTATTTTATAATAGTACTGGTGTTGAGCTCTATGCTTTCTGCAACGCACAAACGTCCTTGATTTAATTTACTTAAAGTATTGATCTCTTAGTCGCGTTAGTACTTAAGAGAGAACAGATTTCTGATCTTTAAAGGTCTAGAGCCAAAGAAAAGGTTACACAAATCGTTTTTTTATAATACTAGCACCAGTTCCTTAAACCCTGTGGAGTTGTTTTGATGTAAGGATACGAGCTGAAAAGTGTTGTACAGAGAATTTTAATGCTTGAAATAAATTATTGTAAATTATCTCGAAATATTTATCTAAAATGGATGAGAAGAAGGGACAAAAGAAAGGCAAAAGCTGGTCAAGAAAAATCTCAACTTTAAAAACCATTTATTGATTCTAATCTGAGTTTTTCTGAGTCATGAATATATTTTTTTTTAAATACTGCAAAGTGTACAAAGTAGGCAAAATGTGCCGAGCCTAAATGATTCTAAAATCAATTTTGCATTTAGAACTTCGTTACTTTGATTGTCTCAGGAATAGAAAAAGCCCGGTGAAGAAACTGAAGCAAAAAGTATGATTGTCATATTATCAAAACGATAATCTTTCTTATTTTTTATTTCAGTCTTCGATAAATTATGTTAATTTCTACATAAGTCAATTATGTCTCATATTATTTCTAAGATTACTCCACAATAAACATAATTTAAACATTAAAATTTTACAGTTAATTTATATTTTAGTGATTTACCGTCCAGGAACTAAAAAGTAATTTTTTTAGCCAATCTCTCAACCACACATTTTTATGTTACAGTCGGATCTCCATCATTTCATATCGTACCTCCTTTTTCTTCCTACAGGACCACTGTGAGAAGAAAAAGGAGATCCGATATGAAATGATGGAGATCCGACTGTATATAAAATTATAATTACAGTTGTGATTCTGAAGAAGGTATCATTCCATCGTTATAGATTTACTAAGTCTCATTCTTTATGTATTCTTGATAGGTTTATAAGAATTATAAAGTACACTCATCGCTGGATTATGGGCCGGGCTCTGGGGTAGACGGTCCTCAATTCAATACTATTAAAATCCAGGGGAGGAAACAGAATCAGTGAAGCGTGAACGACCATGAAGCCGGCCCGAAATCCAGTGGCTCATAATCCAGCGATGAATGTACGTTATATTTACAAATGTAGTATCAAGCAAGTAGATTTCTAGATATTACACCGATGAGTATACATGTGTTGAATGCTCATAAATAATTTAAATATACAGAGGACACTTGATGCAATGATTAGATACAATTGTACTTTAAGAAAAAAAAATAGTTCTTTTATTTTCATAAATACAATTTTTGTGGTTCGTGGTTGGCTCAGACGCGTTTTTAGTGATGTCAAGTTTTTGTTATTTATTTCTGCTATCTTTGTTTAGTTATCTAGTGTTTACTACCAATTTTATTATCTGCCGTTTACTTATCAGGTACCTTTGACGTCCAAAGTGTATTTTAATTGCGAACGTTTACTAAAACATTGCAAATAATCATATCAGCCTTTCTCCATGGTACTTAAAAACAGAACCAAGTAATATTAATGAAATTGACGATTATGATCTGTTATCTTGTGCGAGAAGTTTAAAACACTGATGAAAGAGGATTGATTGTTTTAGAAAAGAGTCTTATTTAGAGGAAGCTAGAGGAAGAAAAAGTATCCGTATTTTCTGATGTGTTTGAACAGACTTTATAAAGATCTATTCTGTGTATTCCGAAAAATGATATTCCATTAAAAGCAATTATTAAAAAAATCATCTGTTTTATATTCGCGATTATTCGTATCCAATTTTATAGCAGAAAAATTTATCATTAGGATAAATCGTTTTTAGTGTTCGTATTTTATGTTTTCTATTTTCTAAAATTCGAATTCCTGTTTCTCATGACTGTGAAGATTTCAAGCATGATTATCACAAGTCTTAGGCAGGAATTTTAATTCTTTATCTAAACATATAAAGCAAGCTTGATTCCTGTCGATCATTTTTGCAATTCAAGCAAGCGTTTAAAATTTTCAGGCTTAAAATAACTGTTACTTCTGTAGATTTCACTTAATTGGATACTTGTCGCATGAAATCGAATCGAACATCCGTTTGGTACAATTTTCTTTTTGTATTGATGCCTTAAAAATTATATGATTAGGTGTTTCTCTTTCAAATAGGAAGGAAGTGACTAATCAATACTGCTACTAGAAAAGTGAATGTAGCAATCTTGGAATATGAAATTCTCATTTTTATCAAATATCCTGTTTTAACGTCTTTACGGACGTTTCATTTTGATTACTAATTGCTGATTAAAACTAATGATTTTCTTAATTATATTAATGCCAAGAAATGAAAAATAGAAAATACAAACTGTTTAATTTAATGTAGTCATTTATATTTTCTATTCTTTTACAGAAGTAGGTTAGGTGATTTTAAGGAAATCAAGAGATGTAGCTAAAAAAACTTCCTTTTATAGAATTGCTAGAAATAAATATATATTTTCAAAAAGGGTTTTACATATTGAAAGTACAGAAATTATTCCGACTACTGGTCCAAGTTTTATTAAATACACAAGATCGAGAAGTCTCTCAGATCATGTTTGACGACGTTTCGAAGTTCTTTTTAGGAAGATATGGAAATAGACATAACCTATAAAGTTAGATTACATATAGAATGATGTTGATCTATAATCCGTTAGACAACTCAATAATGTAACAAGTAAGCGAAAATACATGTGTAAACATACCTATTTGTTCCAATCGATGTTTTTAACATAAAAAATAGAGATCAGTTATAACGCATAACATCCTTGAATGAATTACGGTTATAATCAAACATTCAAAATTTATCAAATATGAAGACATGTGTTTTTATCAGCAATTTTGGGAATTAAATACTATCGATATTTTGATGATACAAAAGATTGATGGTTTTAAATATAAACTATACGGATAAAAAAATTACATATTTTATATTCCCTACTGTAAGTAAAAGTATTCAAACTTTATCAGTTTATAAATCCGTCAGCTATCCATAGGTATCCGTTAGAATACTTCTTCTATACTCGGTGATCCGTTTGTATGCGTAGGGTGTACGTCTGCCCTCGTGAATCATTATCTAATCGGTCGAATCTATCCGTTTCAATCATTAGCTTTACTTGTCGAACATATTCCTGTCCATTTCGATTATGTTTCAATCCTTCAGCCTCTATCAGTCATTTACTCCTTGTCTATCCGCTTTTATATATTACTATCCGTTTCGATACTTATGTGTTTCAATACTTCATTTTCTATCCGCTATTTAATCCGTTTCTATCCGCGAGCCACTTGGAATTTTTTCGTCACCTGTCACGGATAGAAAATGTATCCGTCCTGATAATTTTCTATCCCCGTCAATCCTCTCTTTAAAAAATGGGTTGCCTATCCGTTTCAATTTATCGTTTTCAATTCGTCTTCTAATATTCTTATCTATCCGCCTTTATGTATTCCAGTCAAATTATATACTTATGCGTTTCAACAGTTAATTTTCTATCTGTAACTGAATCCGTATCTATCCGCAGGCCACTTGGAACTTTTTCGTCACCTATCACGGATAGAAAATGAATCCGTCCTAATCATTCTCTACCACTCTCAATCTTCTCTCTACATAGTGCCCATCTGTTTTAATCCATCATTTTCAATCCGACTTCATATCCTTATCTATCCGCTTTTATGTATTCCTAACCAATTAGATACTTATGTATTTCAATCCTTTGATTTAATCCATGTCTCTCCGCGAGTCACTTAAAATTTTTTCGTTATCTGCCACGGATAGAAAATGTATCCGTCTTAATCATTTTCTACCCCCCTCAATCCTCTCTTTAAAAAATGTTTTGCATAACCGTTCCAATACTTGGTTTTCAATCCGTCTTCTTATTCTTATCTATCCTCTTTTATGTATTCTTATTTGTTTCAATACTAATGCGCTTTAATCCTTCATTTTTTATCCATGAGTTAATCCGCATCTATCCGCGAGCCTCTAAGAATTTTCTCGTCTCCTGTGACGATAGAAAATGTCTTCTTCCTAATCATTCTCTATTCCCTTCAATCCTCTCTTCCAGAAATTTATTGCCTATCCGTTTTTATCCATCGTTTTCAATCCGTATTCCTATCCGTTATCTATTTATTAGATTGAACCAAACTTTTACTACAAGTGGATTAAAGCAGATTAATGCGAATAGGAAAACATAAAACGGCGTTCCGTTTGCACCCGTAGGGTATCCGTCTATCCTCGTGAATCATTATCTAGTTTATCGAATCTATCCGTTTCAATCATTATCTTTACATGTTGTATGTATTCCTATCCGTTTCGATACTTATATGTTTTAACCCTTTTTTCTCTGTCTGTCATGCAATCCTTGTCTATCCGCTTTTATATTTTTCTATCCGTTTCGATACTTATGTGTTTTAATACTTCATTTTCTATCTGATATTTAATCCGTGCCTATCCGCGAGCCTTTTGGAATTTTTTATTCACCCGTCACGGATAGAAAATGTATCCGTCCTAATCATTTTCTATTCGCCTCAATCCTCTCTAAGCAATGTATTGCCTATCCGTTTTAATCCATACTTTTCAATCTGCTTCCAATTTTTTTTTTCCGTCAGATACTTAGATGTTCATCCTCGTGAAACACGAATTGGAAATGTAACCGTGTTAATAAAGACGAATTGAAAACTCTAGATTGCAGTGGATAGTTATAGATATTTTTGTGAAAGGATTGGAAAGGATAGACTCTGATTGACACGGATACGTTTTCTATCAGTTATACGTGAATCAGAACATCTAAAAATCTAAGTAGCTGATGGATAGAAACGGATAAGGAGTTGGATTGAAAATTATGGATTAAAACAGAGAGGAAATGCATTTTTTCGAAAGAAGGATTGAAAAGGATTGATAATGACTGACACGGAAACATTTTCTATCCGCTATACATGATAAATGCTATTCATTCTTATCGCAGAACTCCTAGCTTGTATGTATAAAAAATATATTTATAAAATAATTAGATACGTAAGATATAGGTACGAAAATGAAGTCACTGAACCAAACTTTTACTACAGGTGAATTAAAGCGGATTAATGCGGATTGGATAAAAATACTAAAGTTTTGGTTCAAACGATTAGTGAAAACTATTTTTTATCTAAGGGAATACTCTCTAAAAAGAAGTAGTATTCTACTAATGAAGTAGTGCAAAATCGTGTATCAATTGCTTTAATAAGCATTTCTACTAATCTTTAATAAAAAACTACTATTTTAGAGTAAAAAAACTACATATTCACTAGTAACCCTAAATAAATGAATTAGTTAGCCTAAGTGAATTAGTAGCCCAGATGGAAAAATTCTATGGAATTTAAATAGAATGGATTCTATAAAATCCTAACATGAACTTTAGTATAAATTCTATATAATCCTGAGATGAATTCTTGACTATATGTATAAAATCCATTTTCCCTAAATTCTATAGAATTTTTCCAACTGATTAACTATGAGTTATTTAATAGATATTAAGCACTAATTTATTTATTTAAAATTTTTCTAAATTGTTTAAACATAGTTTCATTGTTGAAACGTAACTTTCATCAAAAAATAGCTAAAACAAAATAGTTTTCTTCTAATTTTTGCAAATAATTCGATTATTATCAACCATTCTAAAATATTTTCAACATACTTCTGTTTTAATATTTACCATTTGTTTAAGGCGTAGGATATTGTTATGGAATTTTCCGTACAACTACCATACAACACAAAGGGAGGACAGACTATCCTTACGGAAAATTCCATAACAAGAGCCTCGGCTCATATTATGCTGCGTCCAGTTGTACGGAAATTTCCGTAATAATAGACGCCGCCTTTGTT
This sequence comes from Euceroptres primus, assembly GCA_037177015.1. Taxonomy (NCBI): domain Eukaryota; kingdom Metazoa; phylum Arthropoda; class Insecta; order Hymenoptera; family Figitidae; genus Euceroptres; species Euceroptres primus. The sequence continues at coordinate 15,199 of JBAGKK010486337.1, forward strand.
TAATTTAGAGGGCCGGAAAGCCAATATATTGATCCCCTGATCGAGACTTTGTCTACGATCAATCAATGCCAATTTTCTGAGGTTGATTTTCCTCCCAAGTTGCCGACCTTCCAAAGGTTAAACAATTTTTTATCGATTTCTGCTTAAGGATTGCTCAGATTCTGAACGCTTTGAGTTATTTCATAAGTATATTTACGAAATTTGAGTTACTATTTCATAAGTATACTTATGAAATAACTCAAAGCGTTCAGAATATATTAAGTGCTAATATATTAAGTGCTAATTTTTTTTATTTCAGTGGTTTCTAAATTGTTTAAACAATTCTTCATCGATGTAATTTTTATCAGGAAATAGCTGCAACAAAAAAGTTTTTTCCAGTTTTTGAACTAATTCGATTCTTATGAACCACTCTAAAATATTTTCAACCTTCTTCTAATTGTTTATACAATTTTCATTTGTTTAAACAATTTTTCAATTTTAAATGTAATTAACTGATGCCATTTGCTGGAAAAAACTATTTTGTTGCAGCTATTTCTCTCTAAATGCCACTCTAAAATATTTTCAACCTTCTTCTAATTGTTTATACAATTTTAATTTGTTTAAACAATTTTTTAATTTTAAATGTATTAAACTGATGCCATTTGCTGGAAAAAACTATTTTGTTGCAGCTTTTTCCTGATGAAAGTTACAACAATGAAGAATTGTTTAAAATATTTAGACCACGGCTTCGTGGTTCTGACAGTTTGCTTAAGAAATTGATTGGTTCTATTAATCTCAATAAGAGTCGACTCTCAGCTAATTGATCAATTATTGTTCAATTATTATTCAACAGTGATTTAAAAAAACCATAATTTGTGTTATGCATACAAGTTTGCAAATCATATAATAGTCTCTTCTCAATGGAAAAAAGCAGAAACAACATTTTGCAAAAGTTTCGGCATTTTCGCTATAAACAAAAAAATAATTTGTTTATAATTAATGATGTTGCCAAGTTGTAAACAGTTTGCAAATGTAATATGACGTTGGTAATAAGTTGTTTATCACTCATTACGACTTGCAAAATGTTTGTAATTGTTGGCTAGTTTACAAAAGTAACTAATTTGTTTAATTGCAATTTTAATATTATTGCCGGCC
>JBAGKK010486348.1:0-16332 GCA_037177015.1 Euceroptres primus
TTCAAAAACTATCGATAGCATCAAAAAAATGAAAATCGATTTTTTAACCCTAAGGTCCCTTTCCTCGCGGAACGTCAATATACTTGACTGTACAGCGACTACTATCAGATGACAAGTTGACGTTCGGTCCCCATACTATTACTTCGTGCTATCATTATTAAAATGAACGAGTGGATGTAAATAATTTCTAATTTTGGCACAATTATTTCGCTATTATGTACAGTCATTGCGCTATGTTAATTTTTTTCGGCCTACGCTACACGTCATAATTATTCCTTATTTATAGCATAGTTCTTATATTAGGAAAGGTGTTAAAATTTTCGGTATTACTGGTCCAAAAATTCAGTTTATTATGCTAACAAATATTTCGCCTGTCGTCGCACAGTGGGGTAAAATGACGAAAAAATGTTCAAAATACGATTCCGGATTCAGTTTTCAATCGATTTCAAAGGTTCTTTTAAAATTAAAGCTAACTGAATTCTTAAGAGATCTCTCGAGCCCGATTAAAAAAATTCTTTTATTTATTTTATTTAAACATAAAGTTGAAAAAAATTGTGAAATTTAAGATATTGTTGCTTTAATAACACGTAATTAATTCGAAATAATTGATATTAGTGTGTAGTCGATAAATAAACTTTCGTGAAGCATTACTTAATAGTTAATTACAAATAATTAATTTTTTACTATCAATTTTATTGTAATAAACAATGGTAGGTTATTTTTGACTGATTTTGGATATTTATTAAGTGATTTTCGTTTGAAATCCAATTTAAAGTAATATTGAAGCATTAAAACACAAAAATAAATATATTATTGTTACAGACAAATTTTATAAACAAATGTGCAGTTGAGCAATTTTTGAGTTTGAGTTAATTTTTTTTAAAACGAGCTCTGTTTGACTTGGCAGTGATGCTTCAGTAAACTATATTGCCATTTCATGACAAATGTGATTGTTATAATCAAATTTTGTCAACAAATGTCCAGTTTGAGTAATTTTTTAGCGTTTGAAGTACTTTTTTTTTAAACTTGTTTTGTAAAGACTTGCCAGTTATGCTTCAGTAAACTATATTCTCATTTCATAACAACTGTGATTGCTATAAAAAAATTTTGTAAACAAATGCACAGTTTGAGCAATTTTTAAGAGTTTCAGGTGCTTTTTTGTAAATGTGCTTTGTTGGTACAAAGTACGTTTAGAAAAAAGTATCTCAAACGCTAAAAAATTGCTTAAACTTGGAATTTGTTCACAATCACATTGGCCATGAGATGGCAATATAGTTTACTGAAGCATCACTGCCAAGAAAAACAAAGCACGTTTAAAAAAAAAAGTACCCCAAACTCTAAAAAATAGCGCAAACTGCGCATTTGTTTATGAAATTTGTTTATAACAATAAGAAATATATTTATTTTTGTTTTTTAATGTTTGAATATTACTTTAAACTTGATTGAAAACAGAAATCACTTAATAAATATCCAAAATCATTCAAAAATCACCTACCATTGTTTATAACAATAAAATTGTTAGTAACAAATTATTTATTTATAATAAACTATCAAGCTATGGTTCGCGAATGTTTATTTATCGATTACGCGCTAATATCAATCATTTTGAATTAATTACGTGTTATTAAAGCAAGAATATCTTAAAGTTTACAATTTTTTTTCAACTTTATGTTTAAATAAAGTAAATAAAAGAATTTTTTCAAAATCGACCTCGATGGATCTCTTAAGAATTTAGTTAGCTTGAATTTATAAAAAAAAAAGCCTTAAAATCGATTGAGAATTGTAGCCGGAATCGCATTTTGAACATTTTTTCGTCATTTTGCCCCACCGTGAATTATTATCAAACCTTATCAATGAAATAGTATGTTGCATTACAAGGGATGAAACACAGCGATTGCAACGAGTGTGAAGTTTGCTGCCCGAACGAAGCGAGGGCTGCACTCACACGAGTTGCGATTGTTGTGTTATATTCCGGGTAATGCATATTATTTTTTATAGCAAATCTATTGAAAATTCGAGTTGAGGTACATACTTGCAATTTATGCGCGCATAAAACTGCATAAATGTTCAATCTGACAGATCTATTGAGAATGATCTGAATGTATTGATTATGATTATTGACGTTTTTGATTCGATTACTGACCAACCTAACCATTCACAACGCTGAGCATGGCGCGAAATTTGAAACAGATTTAAACTGAAATAATTGATTGATTATATTTATTTTATGTAAAATAATTTCCGATCGAAAGGGGGGTTTGAAGGGCGAAGCCCCCCAACGGAGTCCAGGGGCGGAGCCCCGGTGTGAGGGTACGGGGGGCGAAACCCCCCGATTTGTAATTCCGACTTATAATTATTTAAGGACTATGTAAAAAGAAGTTTCAAAGGAAAAAATCACTATTATTTTTTCAACTTTTGTTATAATTTATTTCTTACAAAACTACAAAATATTTACAAATATTAAATGTAAATTAATTAGCTCTTGAGTACTCTTGAATCACAAAAAAAACTTTTTTTAACTTTAAAACTTTAAAATTTTGAAACTTTTCAACTAACATTGCACTAGAATTGTGCTTACATTGTAGATTGTACTTTAAATGTAGTATCATCACTTTTTTTGCACAAAAGAATAAAGTATCTTTAATTTTGGTAGAAATTTACGGTACGATTCTAAATATTGATGATTGGGTGACCATCGTTTTTTGCAACCGTCAGAAGTTGAGAATTCGTGCGAGATATCTGAAGGATTGGGTTCGAAGATTCGTTTTCCATTCCAGAATTATCATAGCTGGAGCTCGTTATTGTCAAAGTTACTGTGCTCGCTCTTTTCGTTGGAGGATTCGAATCGTCGTTTCCAGATGAATCCAAAGTGACGTCACGCATTATTAGGTTTCCCACCATTCTTTTGTTCGAAATGGAATCCGCAATGTATTCTGCAAATCAAGATTTTTTGAACATATTTATTAACAAGTCACGCGATTCAAACTTATATTCAACTTCAGCAACCATGGGTGATTTCCACCCGCCATGACGTTGAATGGTTCTGATATCCACTCCGGTGTTAGCCAGTAAAGTTACGGAAGTTCTCCGGAAACTGTGCCCCGTGTATTTTTCAGGCTTCGACAATTTGAGGTACTCCGCAATGATTTTGTGTGTGGAGGCAAATTTATTCTTTCCGATCACCTGGATCGTGCACTTCCCTTTTTGTTAGTGATGTTCGGTAACTCGCCTCCCCGACAGCCACCAGCGATCCCAAAAATCATTATAACATATAAAAATTATTAGTTTAGGATCTGATTATGAATCTTACATTTTTTCTACCAAAAATGTTACGTTATTGTTATTTTAGTTGTTAATTATTATAAATTTTGTTTTATTGTTACATTTTATTGTTTCGTTTTTGAATTTTATTAGAATTGTAGGAATTGTTCTGTTTTTTTATTATTTTATTTTTTCATAATTTTGGAAAAAACATTTTTTGAATATTTGTTTATTTTTACCTTTACTGCCAAGTAAATTTCGTCTGGTGCTTCTCTCAAAAACTTTTCGATGTTCTGAGATTCAAAAACTTTCGATTTTATGCTTCGGAAACCGATTCTCTTCCTTTTCAAAAATTCGATCAAACGCGAATATTTGCTTATGTCCACTTGATGATTTTTCCGGAAAGTTTGCTTCAGAATCGAGTAAACACTCCAAAGCGTACTTGGTTTATACTGTAGTTCTTTTACCAAATGATCGAAGTACGTCAAAACTACATCCTCAGAAAAAGTAGTGTTTTTTTACGTTTGCCAAGTGATGAATTTTTGATACGTGATTTTATAGTGAGGCGCGGATTTTTCCGGACTCAATTGGGCATGAATTTTTTTTGCAGCTTTGCGAAGTTCCGGGGGTGCCAGCGAAAAATCTTCGTCCACGTCAACCCAGTTGTCATCATCAAGATAATCGGGATTCATTTTGAATATTTAAACTTTTTTGCAGCTTTCGGTAATTGAGGACTATTTTGATGATTCGACGTTTGTTTCTTTATTCGTAGTACGTTTAGATTATGTACGAAGCGATACAACTTGAAGTTAGGGGTGTTCGATTCTGATTCGATTTTTGAATCGATTCTTTACTATTCGATTTTTTGGTGGATCGGTTTTGCAATTCGATCAATTCTGCGGTTCGATTCTTCTGCAATTCTCCTGCAAGCAGAAGGTGTAAAAGAGCCATCAGATACAGTTACAGTCGGACCTGTACCATTTCAAGATTAACAGGGGCATCTTGAAATAATACAGGTTGCTCGGAGGGGAAATTGAAGTTGCGTAGTAGGTATTTGCGCATACACGTATGTATACATGTGTGCGTGTAAACTATTTGCGCAAACGCCTTCTCGAGAGTAGGGGCAAACGATCAAGGCTGTTGCGGGGAACTTGAAATGGTACAGTCTGAAATAGTATAGGTGCGACTGTAGTTTAATTACTCATAAATTTAATAATTTTAATTGATTTTTTAGATCGATTCTTGAAAAACCGATTCTTTTGTTATCGATTTTTAAGTAAATCGATTCTCATGATTCGATTGAGAGTAGAGAACAAATCGAGAAAGTCGACCTGTCCTTTTCTAAGGATAGCGATTCACCATCTTGATTCAGTATCTCTCATTTCTATCCACGGCGATAGACAGAGACTACGGAGTTTCAACCCTAGGGCTGAAACAAAATATTTCAACTCTAGGGATGCAAAACACCGCGTTTCAACCCGCTCTACAGGTACCGAAACTCGAAGTTTCAATAGAGGCGCGATGAAAAGATGATTTTGCAGTACAAGTAAAATCCTGACATTAGATCAGATAAAAACAGTTTAAAATAAAACTTCGTAGACAAACTTTTTAGGTTAAGAATTGAAGCGGCGTATCATAGAAGGGAATAAAATAAAATAAAAATAATAAAGGGAATAAAATAAAATACCTTGGTCCGAGCGCCAACGGATCCTGACAATGTAAACATTCCAATTTTAAAAATGTGCCCGGTCCCCTTCGGAGGCGCGGGGACATTCTCATGGCGTGCGAGGCTCGCTTTGCTCGCTACTTTGAGCCCGCTTAGGACGCGCGGAATGCTCTGCTGTTCAATGGAAGAACCTAGTAAGTGACATTTGCCGTAGAGGTTATTTTCCCGTGCTCCTAACTTGGAAAATGTCCCTACGGAAAATTTCACTTACTAGGTTCTTCCATTGGACAGCAGTTCGCTGTCTGATATAACTGGATTTCGCGCAGGCACTAACAACTCTTATGGGAGTTCATGCAGAAGGATACAGACTTTCTCAAACTTTCACAAAGGAAAATAAAATGATTTACCGTCGGATAGCGCTGCAGTCGGCCTTGTCCGCACGCAGGGTTCGGAACTTAAAATTCCTGTGGCAAATTACATGAGTTGTTTACGTATTTTACATACGTTTATTACGTGCCGAGTTTTCTACACGGTATAATTTACATGTAAAAAAGTATGTGAGGGCGCCACTTATCTGGCGGCAAATTCAAAATTTCAATTAGATAACTAATCACAATTTTTCTCCTAGGTTTTTTACGTACTAATATGTAAATTACCTAGGTTTTTTTACATTCTTTACGTAAATTACATCGAAAATGTAATTTACGTAACCAACTCAGAGTTACGCGTAACTTCGGAACCCTGCCCGCACGTCACTTTGTCCCGTAGTTTGCATTTTTCTCCCCTCCTCTTCCGTAAATTCTATCGCTGTTATGGGTTTATATATGGCCATTTGCTAAGCGAGAAGCCATAAACAAGAAGAAGAAGAAACTCTGTCGCTGTCGTCTTTCACCACCCAACCTTACCTTACTTGGTCTCACTTCGTCTTCATCACGGGCATTCGCGGATATTTGTCACTTGTGTAACTCTTTTTTATTTTTAAAAGTAAAGAAAAAAAGTACACAGGTAAAAATGTTTGTAATAAATTCGCATCTTTTGCTTGTGGCTGATATGTAAGATTTGCAGTAAATAAATTCTAATCATTCTAATCATATCTCGCAAAGTGTTGCACTAAGGTTACGAAATTTGGAGGAATTATAGCTCCATATGAAGTTCAAAATTTGTCCAGTTTTGAGCCGGATCAGATGAGAAGAAATGAAGAAATGAGAATGACAACTCGGTAAAGATCATTTAAAGTTAACCTCTAAATTAGGTTGTTTTAACTATTACTTGGGGGGCCAACTTCAATTGATCTTTAACGAGTTGTCATTCTCATGTCTAAAAATATTTTTTCTTTGATTTTATATTTTTCTCAAAAATCGTTTTGGGTGTTAATTTTTTCAATTTTGGATATAGTCAAGAAAATCTATTCTAGATCAGAATATAATTTGGATTTTTGTAATAAATTCGCACCTTTTGCTTGTGGCTGATATGTAAGAATTGCAGTAAATAAATTCTAATCATTCTAATCATATCTCGCAAAGAGTTGAGCTAGGGTCACGAAATTTGGAGGAATTATACCTCTATATGATGTCCAAAATTTATCCAGTTTTGAGCCGGATCAGATAAGAAGAAATGAAGACATGAAAATGACAACTCAGTAAAGACCATTTAAAGTTGACTCCTAAATTTGGTTATTTTAACTATTTCTTGGGGGGGCCAAATTCAATTATTCTTTAACGAGTTGTCATTCTCATATCTTAAAATATTTTTTCTTTGATTTTATATTTTTCTCAAAAATCGTTTTAGATGTTATTTGTTTCAATTTTGGATATAGTATATATAAATGTCCATAATGTTTATTTGTTTATATAATTTGTTTATAAAATTCATTAATAAGGTCGGGCGATAAATTTTCATAACTACAGTCTGTTCAACAAGAAACGAGAGCTGCTTCAGGGTGAACACACGTTTTCCTGCAAGCTTCCTCTCCAAAATACTCCAGACGATTTCTATTGGATTAGCATCTGCAGACTGTAAAGCCCAGTTCGTGGTGGTTGAAGCCCAGGTCGTGATGCCATTTTCTGCTTTCCAGGCTGTGCAAGACGGCTGCGATGTTTGGGGTCGTTGTCCTCTTGTAAGATCCAATCTTCATTTTCGGCTCCATACATATTCTCAGCAGACCTTAGAAGACCACGTTTGTAAATGTTGAACATTTTCTGAGCATTTAGGTTCTCGGTAAAGAGTTCTAAACACCCAAAACCGCGCTCAGAGAAGCATCTCCAAATGTGGACCTTCACTGGGTGTTTGACGGTTCGCTGGAGCAATCGTTCACCAGCGGTAGACCAGGCATGCTTTATGGGAACCCATGCTCAAAACGACACTTCATCTGAAAAAAATTACGTTCGACCAGTCGCGGTCGATATTTTCGGCAGTCCATGCCTTCCGTTTTTCCTTATGGGTCTCCGAGAGCAGAGGTTTCTGCCTCGTGCTCTGGTAGTGCATCTACGCGTCAACTAAACGCTGTCTAATGGTGTTTATGCTAACGTCGGTTCTCCTTCTAGCTAGTAGAACCTTGGCTTGACGTAACCGTAGAGTGGAGGTACGCTTGAACAGCTGTACGATCGCCTTATCCTGCTTGCTCGTTGTTGCTCGAGATGTGCCTCTTTCGGGAAGATCATCGATTGATTTTGTGGCTTTAATCGTTCAATCCACCTCTTCACGAACGTCTTCGACTTTTTAATTAATTTAGCAGCCGCGATATAGGTCATATGTGGACCTTGTGGATGGATATACAAGAAAACCGATACAAAACACTTGGCTTACAGACTGTATCATTTTGCCGATAAAAGCAAACAATTTCAATGCCAAAATATCCTTTAAAAATGAACCATTCAAAATGTTGATCATTTGTTAATAGAATTTGTTTATAAAAATTAGTTTTACAATTCAACAACTTTTTTTATTCCACACAACCCTGTGTATGAAATGCAAGCTATACTGAGCATAGGAAACACTTTTACAAGAACATAAAAAGAAGTTGCTGGTTCTACAGTTCGCGAGTCGCGTCACTGATAATGAGAACGCAGCGCAGTGCACGGTCTCACTGAAATGACGTTATCTTCGGGAAAATGTATAATTTTACCTGTAATACCTCCAAGTCTCATCAAAATCCAATTATCGATTCCAGAAATATCAATAATTTTAAAAAATCCTTCCCCTAAAATTCAATATGGCGTAACTCCCATAATTTTGAAAATTTTCAAAACTCCACTGGGCATCAAATGTCTCTTATGGGCCATTATTTCTGAACTGCCTTAATTTTGAAAGTCATGTCTTCCGATTACCTTAAAATTTTCAGAGTTTGTTTGCCTATACGATAGTAGTTCACCCACCAATTTATAGACCTTTACTACCATTCCTCCCCGAACTACAGGGGGATGAAATTTTCATCCCCAGAGCAAAACGGGTATTTTCAATTGATCATAACTTCCTTTCTAAAAATGCGAATTGAATTTTCTGAGTGATTTCTGAAGGGCTTTTCACGCTCTCCCATACTATCAAATCCATTTCTTTAATTTTTGAATTTTCATTTAAAAATTACGTTGTAAAATGTTCATTTAACATTTTTTACTCTTCGAGTACTTCTGATGTTTTTAAAAGTTATTTTAAAAGAAAGCTTGAATTTTTTCTAATAAAAACTTTGGTTGACACAATAGAACTCCCCTTAGTGATGCGGTTATGTGAATACATCCGAGCGAAACCCTCCCTTGCGCGCTCGATAGCCGGTACACTGATCGGCGCTGATTCATTCAAATCCGATTCATTCAAAATACTTTTGATTGGTACAAAAACTTTCCAAAAATGACGTTCAGTGGTTTAAGATGCATCGAAACATTTTTTATATTGTTATAAACAAATTAGGAAACAAAAGTGTTTTTTAAGAGAGCGTTCACCAATTACGTAACGTTTTTGTCGTCTTTTTTCACTCCCCTCCGTGGCGCATTTTCCGAGATTTTTCTGTATGTTTTCATCATTTCTGTAACAGAAATCTAAAACCCCCCACTAATTAATGTTACGTATTTTGTCCTTCCTAATTAGAATTAATATTCAAAAATTTCAGACCTGTATTTTCTAAAGAAAATTGATGGTTTAACATATTTACTAATAACTTGTGAAAGATAAACAGCAATTGGCAAAGTGTAAACTATTCATATAAAGAAATTATATAAACAAATTATCACTACACAGAATTCGTTTTTTCTCTGAATTAAACTTGAAGGTCTTGTGTAGTGATAATTTGGTTAAATAATTTCTTTATATAAATAGTCTACACTATTGTCAATTGAAGTTTATCTTTCACAAGTCATTAGCAAATACGTTAATCCATCAATTTTTTCCCGAAAATACAGGTTACATTTTTGAATATTGATTCTAATTAGGAAGCGTTAAAAAATTACGTAAAATTAATTATTAGGGGGGTTGGGGTTTCTGATTTCTGTTACAGAAGTGATGAAAATATACAGAAAAATCTCGGAAAATGCGTCACGGAGGGGAGGGGAGTACAAAAAAGACGAAAAAAACGTTATGTAATTGGTGAACGCTCTCTTTAAAAACACTTTTGTTCCCTAATTTATTTATAACAACATGAAAAATGTTTTGATGCATCTAGAACTACTGAACGTAATTTTTTTCTGCACCAGTCAAAAGAATTTTTAAATGAATCGGATTTGAATGAATCAGCGCCGTTCGGTGCACCGGCTGGACTGGCCAGCCTTTCCGAGCGCACAATCGGGGGGTTTGGCTCGGATATATTCGCATAACCGCATAACTATTGGGAGTTCCATTATGTCGACCAAGGTTTTGATTGGAAAAAAGTCAAGCCAAGTTTAATTAAAATCGAAAGATTTAATTAAACACAGATTTAATCACAGATCCGGATATTCCTGACGAATTATGATCCAAAACACTCAGAAAAAAGTTTGATTCAAACAAAATTTTTTTGAATTAAACAAATTATCACTTTGATATGGGGTCAAACAAATGTTTGTTTGATTCAAATTGATTCAAAATTGAAATAAATTCTTTATTTGTTCTTATTTATTTCAAATGAATACATTTTTTTAAATTCAAATAAATGTTTCGTTTAAATTAAATAATAAATTAATATAATATTAATAATAAATAAATAAAATAAATTTTTTAAAAATTTAAATAAATGTTTCGTTTAAATTAAATAATAAATTAGTATAATATTAATCAATATAATAATAATAAATTAAATTGTTTACATTAAACATGGGTTTTAAAAATTAATTGTAGATATTGTTCAAATGCAATAAATCTTTTGTTTAAATTAAATAAGTTCATTGTTTACATTAAACATGTTTAAAAAAATTAAATAAGTCCATTGTTAACATTAAATAATGTTTCCTAAAATTAATTATAAATATTGTTTAAGTGAAATAAATCTTTTGTTTAAATTAGGTAAGTTCTTTGTTTACATTAAACAATTTTTCTTTAAATGAAGTATAAATTTTGTTTGAATTATACAAATAATAATTTTGATTGGAAAATAAATTTGTTTCTCATCACACTATTTGATTGATTTGTAGGCGGGGGATTTCAGTTTAAAAATAACAGTAATACGTTCAATTATAATTTTGTTACAAAATTTTCATTATAAAATTTATGGAATAAATGAAACATAGAACATATTTAAATTATTAGAAACACGCAGATACATCTTTTTCTTAAATCGATGTACAATACGAAAACAAGAATGTAGATTACTCGCAATTAGAATTATATTTTTATAGAAACTTTTTCTTTATTCTCTTAGAATCTATAATAATTCTTTTTATCGAAGTCTTGTATTTATTTTTTTAAATCGATGTACAATACAAAAACAAAAGCGTAGATTATTTGCAATTAGAATTATATGTATTTTTATAGAAACTTTTTCTCTACCTTCTTAGAATCTATAAGTAAAGAATCTATAAGTTTTTTATTATATTTCAATTAATATATATCAAATAAGCTTAGCTTTTAAATATAAAAACGCGTATCGAATGGAAATTAGTGAGTAGAAAAGGGAGTAGAAAAACCCAGAGTTTTAAGTTTTTTCACAACAAAAGTGTATTTTTGTTTACAATCAATAATAACGTTAATAATCTGAACAAATTCTGGAATAATGTAATCATCACCTAAACCTACTACTACCATATATGGCTTGTAAGTTAGTTATCAATTGTAACCCATGAGACTGTATAGTGAACAATAGAATCAGTTGCAATCTCAGTGCGAAAGAAACGACGGAAGCGATTAAAGTCATCATGGTTAAAAGTTTCTATGACCAAGAACCATTTTAGAGATAAGAGAATCCTGATATATGAAATTATAACACTACTGAAGTTGATGTTTTTTTGCTACTGTCAATGGAAGATTGACACACGAATTTGACAAATGAGCTGTTATTTTCGTAGGTCTATGTTTAAATTCTGTTCTTATACAAGATACGTTTATAGCAGGACCTATATTCATAATTATGCGATGATAATGAAGAAGGAAATGATTTTTTGGTTTTAAATTTTGTTTGAAAAGGTTAATGAATATTTTATATTCCTTAGTGAAATTTTTCAGTAAAGTTAGAGAGTCCTTATGAAGACATCTTGAACTAAGGATGTCACCTATGTCTCGCAAGTGCATGCACAATTCCCAATGTTCATCATTTAAAGGTATGAGGTCTCCAATTATAAGCCAAAAATACTTTACGAGTAATATTGTTTCTGAAGCAGATCAACCTAGTTTACCTGTCTCTAATTTACCTTTTCTTAAGAATGGAATAGCGTTAGTTTCAACTGGACCGTAATTGAACCTTAGAATTCTGTCGTTTAAATTTTCAAGAGTAAAAAGCTTGATTCTTACGTAACACAAAATTAGCGCACTTAAGTCGAATTCACAAACACATTCCCAAAAATCGTGCATTGTCTAGGAAACTGTTTTGAAATAATTGATGTGATAGCAAATCATTCCACATACAGTAACTATTGATTCCCGTTTCAGGAACATTATTTTGTCGAAGATCTTCATATTCATCGACTGTTCGAAGTCCGGTCATAAAATAGTAAAGTTAAAAAAATGTTTTTTAATGCTACCAGAAACTAAGGTGGTAAACTAAGAATTAGTAAATACACCGCTCCTAATGATTGAATTCCTGAGTGAGAGCCGATTGGATTTTTCGTTTCGTACCCGTCGTAGTTTACTGCGATTGGAATCAAAATTTTTCCGAGATATATTTCTTTTATTTTCCCCCATACTTTTCCGTGGACTATATTAGTTATGTAATTTGGAACCGCTTCTTGTTTTAAGTACTTCATACAGTCTAAAATGATATGTAAAAAACCAGCAAATTCAAGAAAGCATTTTAAAATTTTTCTGACCGAAATGGCTGAATGAAGTGGATTTGAAAAATTCTAATCTCTTGTATTCCGTATCGAGATCTTGAAACACATTTTCACAAACATCAAACATTATTTCTAAATTTTTTTATCGGCTTCAGTGATATTTCCACAATTAAATACTTTAAAAATCCTTTCTTTCAGAATAGTCAAATGCCCTGTATAATTAAAGTCTTGAGTGTAATTTACAACAGGCTGAACAAAACTACGTGGTATCGAATTATGACTATGTAATTTGGCTAGAAAATTTGCAGCAGAGTTTTTCACAAGAGTTTTTAATTCGACTGGTGTAATTGTTACATCAATCGACGGTAACGGCTCATTGGGTTCGGATTCTTCAAGTATTGGTTCCAATATGGACAAAAAAATATTACTTGCAGCCAAGTTTGGTAAATTTATTTCTTGGTTTAAATTTATGTCTCTGTTTAGATGCTTCTTAAGATATAAAATTAAGATATAAGATAATAAAGATAGAAGATAATTAAGATATGAATAATAAAGATAATGATTAATAATAATTGAGATAATAATAATAATAATAATGAAGATATAACATTCGCTTATGCAATTTCTTTGCTTGAATTTATAACGATTGTTTGTTGTATGTTGTACAGTATGTTGTAGATTAAAATGAATTATTAAAAAAGATGATGTGGAGAATTTCTGTTCGCAAATACAGCAAAGAAACATCATAATAGCTTTAATGTATGTTCATGTGTCAGGTTTTTAGAAAACAAACAGTATTTAAACGTCCCGCAGATTCAAATATTAAGAGAAAAAGAATGTCAATATTCTCTTTGACAAATATAGTAAGAACAAAGAGACAAGTGCAGTAGGAACAAAAATTGTTAGTTCAAATCTCCAATTGCAACTCGTATTAAAAAATTAAACTATGTGACAATTTGAACAATTTTTCGGTTCACAGCATATCACAAAGGCTCTTTAAAACCGTATTGACGCCACTGATCGCATTATCCCATTTGGTTGTCTGCTTATAATTCGCTAGCTGTAATAACATCCAGACTTGTTCACATGCAACTGGATATTATGCGTGCAGAATGTGGAAAGCTTTGTAGCATATGTGCATTGCATTCAAAATTTGTTGTGTTTTATATCGAGTGAAATCGATGTAAACGTCGATGGAGTTGATCGCCTTCAAATTTGGTCCAACTATTACAATCAACGGCTGAAATTTCAATCCGAATAAACGATGCTTCTCCCGCAGGTCTTCTAGTTGTGTCCTGTGAATTTACAATGCTTGGCATCCAAACTTGTGCTGATTTTTTTCCTCCAGATTGAAATCTGCAGATAGGTGGAATAAGCGTCGGAAGTAGCAATAAAATTGTAAGATTTCTCGCTTCTGAAAATTTGTTGTATATTTATTATTTGTGCATATTAGGAACTAAATGGCAAAATGTAAATATAAACTCTCGTTTTTTTCTTTTGTTTGTTATCGTCTTCTCAATTATATTTTATGTTTATTACCTTATCATCTTTTAACATTTACACATTTTAGTACCAGAGTTGCTACAGAAGTCCGGTTTCAAAATTTCATTAATTTTATAGGTTTTTCAGGTCCTGTAAAAACCCTGCTATTCAAACTCTAGTAAGTATTATAAATAAGATACCTTCAGTGATATTAGAAATTTCGAGTGTTGCTAAAAAGGACAAAGCAGTTTTGCCTTTACTGTAGTTGGCATTAACGTATGTTTTTTGCAAAACTAGGCGATTCTACGCAGATTTGACCCTGATTCTCAAATTTATACTCGAAGTAATTCTCTACCTGCAATTTTCATAATAATTGTTAACTATAAAGAAATTGTCCATTTAAATTTGAAAAAAAAAATTGTTATTGAAACCTACTAATTCGATTTCTCGAGGTTGTGCCAGTACAGGCTACTGAATTGCTTTATTCCTGGCGCACTTTTCATCCAAGACTATATTTATATAACAAGAGAATACGTCAAATAGTTTTGTTAAAACAATCTTAGTTCACTAACACATCTCAAAACCCTTTAAAAATGAATAAATATTTATCAATGCCTTACGCGAAAAATCAGTTTCTTCGTCACTAACTTCATCTGCTGTCTTTTGGTTTTTTTAATCCAATTCCTGTATTTCACTGGTAATTTGCCTTTCGAAAGAGTTTGATTTTATCCTTCTGTTTTAGGAACAATATAATACGTACACTTTTCTTCTTTTGTAAAAACCTGCGGGATTTTCGAAGCCATAATGTCCAAATATAGGTTTAGTTTTTTTTTTTAAATCAGTGTATAAGAAAATGAGAAGAACTTACAATTGATTTTCATTCGAAGTGGTCAAAACTCGTTTCTTCGTTAATAAATTGATTATCAAACTAATTAAATCGTTTGGTTTCTGGTGGTCTAGTATTTTATTTGCATAATTGTCGACAAATATTACCCTAGTGTTCGTGCTACATAAAAGTTCCCCTAAGTCCTGTAAAAATATTAACTTCAAATTTTAAACTTTCAGATTTTCAGAAATGTGAAATTCCTGGTCATTCCCCGATCTCCCGATGTCATAGACAACCGGAATATTCTATTATTTAGGTATTTTTTTTAAATCTCAATGAAATCATAATCTCTGAATATATTAAATAAGAATATATTTTATTATAATCATATACCTAAAGCAGACTTACGAGCTTGTAAAGATAAAAAAAAATATCGGAGCTGCGTGGAGTTCTTATTTTAGCTGATTTATGCGGTTGAAAATCTTGTATGCTCTGTTGAGCACTGGAGTTAGATTTTTCTGATGAATCTTCATTGCATTCTAACCCTTCATTGTCATCTTTTGCACGCAAATCTAAATGAAATTTTTTCGAGTAACTTCTATCCTAATCTAAAGAATCGTCTCTTTCATGCTTCTTTGAGACAAGACTTTTTTTGGATCTGAATTTTAAGAATTATTTTTTAATTACAAGGGGAAGGTCAGAGGTGGTGTTTTTTGTTTTGATTTATACTTTTTGTAACGAAAGGTCATGGCCTTAAAGTAAAGTTGTGAATTTCCTAGAACCCAATATTTGGCTAGTTTTTTTAGAAAAACGGCATTTAAATTTTTAAATTCAAAATGGCGGATCCAATATGGCGGCCGAAAACTCCTAAAATGGGTATTTTGGCCCTAATGAGGGTACAACCGGAATTACAACCGTCTTGTGAGTGCGGTTGTGAGTGTTTATAATATCGCTGAATACAGATGCACCATTTAAATTTTTAAATCTAAAATGGCGTATCCAATATGGCGGCCCGAAACTCCTAAAATGGGTGTTTTGCCCCTAATAAGGGTACAACCATAAATGCAACCTTCTTGTGAGTGCGGTTATTAGGGCTTATGACATCGCTGATTAATAATGTAAGAATTAAAATTAAAATTCAAAATAGCTGATCCAATATGGCAGCTGAAAACTTCCAAAATGTTTTTTTTCGGTCTCATAAGTGTACCCTTCGTATGACGGACTTTTAAGCGCGCCTACGAAGATTAATAGTATCGCTGATTACAAATGTAGCAGTTAAATTCTTCCATAATTTTTATTACAAAACTAAAAGTTGCTTGTCTTACGGCTACCTAGAAGCTCCAAAATTTATATTATGGCTTTTAAGTGTATAAGTACTTGAAAGAATGGTTACAGAAAATATAATTCAATTTAATAATTATAACATGAACTCGGTAAAGAATAATTTTAAAATGAGCTCTCTGTGCTAAGCAGGGTTGAGACTGCCATGAAATGAAAAATTCTGTCATGCCCACATTTCTCTTTTTTTCGTTTTTTTTTAAATTTTAATTTTGTATTTATTTTATCTATTTTTATTTTATTTTTTCATTTTTTTAAAAATTTAAGCAGTTAAAAACATGAAAGTTTTTGTCGTCTGCCAGTATTATTCCGATTTCTAGCCGAATGTCAATTATTCATAACCCTATTATATGCCATTTATACGCCAGCGTGTT
>JBAGKK010486359.1:0-16327 GCA_037177015.1 Euceroptres primus
ATTCTTCCGGAATGTTGGATATACAACGTTATTATGGAATATCAAATATACCACGTTCTTCTGGAATGGTGAAAATGCAGCGTTCTATCCGAATATTGGATATACAACATTATTCTGGAATTTTGGATATACATAGTTCTTACGGAATGTTGGGTATACAACGTTATTCCGGATTGTTGGGCGTAGAACGTTATTCCGAAATGTCGCATATACAACGTTATTCTGGGATTCTGGATATACAACGTTACTTCGGAATGTTGGATATACAACGTTACTCCGGAATATCGGATATACAACGTTCTTCTACTTACAACGTTCTTCCGCGATGCGGCATATACAACGTTCTTCTGGATCAGACTCGTGAAATCACTTACTTTGCGCACTTATATGACAAATAACTATTTGCTCATTTCTCTCTAGAAGTTTCTTCATTGTATTGTACTATACATTTCTCTAGAAAGAAATTCTTCTGTTGCGGATGACTATTAAATAATATTTCTATCGCATTTGAGATTGGGAAGACCTCAGCAAGGGAGGTCTGAGGACCTCACACGGAATCGAAGATCCGCGCTGTAACGGGAGTATTGATGCGTTTTCGTAAGCGTGTGCGCACGTTTGCACGTGGGTGTTTGTGGGTGCCGAGTCACGAGTCACAAGTCAGGACTGCCGAGTGTCAGTGCCTGGAAGTGAGGAATTCGCCTCGTAAGGCCCCAGCCAGCTGTAACTCCCTTGTACTCATACGCGGTGATGCTTTCAAGCTCAAAGACCACCTTTTTAAATTAATAAATACTTCCTTTCTCCTTCTCGTGGCTGTCAAAACCCATTTTTAATCCTTTAATCGCATTCCTCCCGTGATCTAAAGTATCTTCTCTTGGTCTCTTTAGATCGCTCAAGAAACTCGTCCTTATCGACGCTTACTGAAACTTTTGTTCGCGACCACCACAAATCCTTCATTCTCCGTCTCTACTCTTTAAATCATCGATTCCTCGGAACTACCGCTGCCGAGTTTTCCATAAATCAAGTTTAGTGCGTCCAAAAAAACAATAGTATAAAATTCCACGGGTTGAAAACGATCGAGTTTTAATTCCTTCGTGACGTGTTGGTCCCGCCTATGAGAAGAACAAATGAATAAATTAAGGCGGTTCTGTTTGGTAGCTGGCGTACGGCCCTGAAGATTTATCGGCACCAACTCTCACAAACTTGTTTTGCGTTTGTGTTTGTATCCGGAACATCGACATCCTACCTTGGAGGGTGGCGCCACTATTTATGCAAATGAATTTCATAGATACGAAGAAGATACGTACTCCGAAGATCGAAACGAGTTAAGAACTACTTCGCTCCCCGAATTTTCAGGGGTGTATTCGAAATTGGTTTGCGAGGATCACTTGAGCAGCTCAGGATTTTTGAATCAAATTAGTAATTAATCGAATCTTTTGCGGTTGAAAAAGAGACCTGATCTCAAAAAGTTTGATTAGAGAAAGACAGAAAACAATTCAGATAGCATATCACTAGGAGCGGCCTGGCGTCTTGATTACCATAATCGATACACAAATAACATCTTGACTCGACAATGACAATGACGCGAGAGATACCATGCAATAACTATAATCCTTCATGTTTCTGGCTTAACATATTTTTCCATACAATAATGGCTAAGACTGTCTTCTTATTTTTCTCTTCCTTTCTTCCATTTACTCAAGACTTCCTCCCGTTGTTCTATCAAGTTTGGAATTGAATTTCAATGAGGATTAAGATTAACGAACTTAAGAACCCAAACCATTTCATAATTTTTTCTTTTTGTTAACAGGACTTTTGGTGCCAAGTGTGCAAAATGCGGCCGGAACGTGGGCGCTGGAGACTGGGTGAGACGAGCAAGAGAAAGGGTCTACCATTTAGCCTGTTTTGCCTGCGACGCTTGCTCGCGCCAATTATCAACGGGCGAACAGTTTGCCCTTCTGGATGCTCGATTACTTTGCAAAGCTCACTACCTGGACGTGGTAGAGGGCAACAACACCAGTTCTTCGGAAGACTGTGACTCCGAACATGGTGGAAAAGGTAGCAAGTCCAAGAGGGTGAGGACTACCTTCACGGAGGAACAGCTAGCCATTCTACAAGCTAACTTCCAACTGGACAGTAATCCCGACGGGCAGGATCTTGAGAGGATAGCCAATGTGACCGGCCTCACGAAGAGAGTCACGCAAGTTTGGTTTCAAAACTCGAGGGCGAGGCAAAAGAAGCACAGTGGCAAAATCAAGACTCAAAGTAAGACTTTCCACTTTCTTTATGTGTTATAAGCTCTGAAGAAAGGGGTCTAGTGTCTAATAAAATCAAACACTGAAAAAAGATTGTTAGTTGGGCCAACTATTTCGGTTTGTAACTTGGGGCATAATTTCTGAAGTATACCACCCCGAAAAAAAAGTTGTCTGAGCGGGCCGAAAATTGGGCCAGTTGTAGTCCTATTGGATGATACTTTTCACAAACAATTATTAATTCATTTCGACAAATATTTATCAAAGTGAAGGGGGTATAATTTTTGGGCTTTTGTTGCAAAGTCTTATTTTCAAACATTTGTAACTTTTTTCCTGATGCGTAAAACAAAATTTCATCCAAAATATTTTCGATAGATTTTTATTACCAGTTTTTAGAGGGCCATAACAATTTTTAGAAAATTTAAAATTTCACCTTCATTTTTGAAAATCAAATATAAATTTGACTTTTTTTTCAAATTTCGACACTTTTTATTTTTTTGAAAATAGTTTAGAAAAAAAGCTGACGTTTTTTACTATAAGACCACCAATTTTTAGAGTGGAATTTTTATTTGTCCTTGATTAATCTAACGATAAGTAACCAGATGCTACGAGAGGGCCGAGGCGTGCGATCTCCGCTAGTGCGCTCACGCCGGGGAAATGTGTGGAAACACTTTTGTGCCGATTTTTCAAGTTAATAGTATATTGTGTTACGAGACAGCAATTGCACCTTTGACAGCCGAGTTTCTGTCAAGTGATACACGATATTTTATGCAAAACAGGACGGTTCCGCGTTTTTCCATGGGTATTTGCGCAGGTGTACACGTACGATTTTCGAAAATTGGCGTCCCACAGACAGATATACCATTATACTACCGAAATACCCTCGGAAAAACTCGGAAATCATCCGATTTTGCATAAATAATATTGTATGCTGCTAGAGTAACTGCTCGCAGCATTTTCAGGGTTGAGACTGTCATTGTTGAATTACAATGCCTGCGTTACAGTCAGTGTAAAATTAAATGGAAATATGCTTTAAAAATTAAATCTACTGAATTGGAATCTATTGAGTGTGTATTAAAGTGATGGTGCTATTTATCCAGGTGACTAATTTGGGTTTATTCTTTTCGTTTTGTTCTGACTGACTTCTTGAAGTTGTAATTAGACTCGTCTTTGCGTGAATCTTTGTCTTTTTGTTCGATTTTTTAGCGATAGTTTCAACAGTTGTTTTCTTTGCAGGCCTCTTTCGGAGTTTCTGTTTTTTTGTCATTCGAGAAAATGTCATGCATGATTTTTTTTTATACTGAAAAAAATTAGGTTTCCTTACAGTTACTCTTTGTCCACTGGAACAAAGCTTGTGGAGTGAGTATGTGATGTTTCGGAGAACATTGCAAGCTTGAACGTGCTGCTTGTCTCTTTATATTCGCTCCTATGCCATCACATGCACGCTTACCATGAGATGTACCATGGAAGTGCCATTCTGCTGGGATACCAAAATCTTCTTTATGGGCTTGTAGATTAGCAAAGCTACTCTTATTCTTAAAATGTTGCCCTGCACCATCAGGGAAATAGCAGATGTTCTTTGGCCTGTAATGAGTTTTCAAGTAATCTACTTGAATCTATCTTCTGATACTCGTGAACTGCCACCGTGTCATGAGCTAAGTTATCGGATATGATTGCGATACTTATGTGCTTTATCTCTCCATCTTCTTTATAATAAATCACCACAGTGAATATTGTAGTTTGGTCGTTATTCCGGTGGAATGATTGCACTGCATTCTGAATTATGAAGGTGTAAATCTCAGCGAAATCGAAGTAAATCAAAAACTCACCAGGCAATAAATTTTCTTTCAGGTTTTTCAAAATCGATAATTGCTTCTTTCAAATAAAGTGATGATTATCTGTCGGTCTGTAACCAAATTTCAAATCTCACTTCATTAATGCTTTGCTGATCAAAAGCTTTTGCCATGTTGTCTTTCAAGTTTGCAGTACCTGGACAGTTTTCACACTCTCCTAAATGTCAGGAACTTAAAGAGTCAAGACGTACAATAGCATCCAGACTGTCGTGATAATTTTTCAACATCTTATCAGTATCCTCTGTTAAATGTTGAATATTTATCTCATTTAACACCAACTTGACATTCTCATGATGCATACAAATGCACCCAGTATGAATGCCACTGCTTCCTGATAGAACACAAAGACGAAGTCTGAGTTTTGTTAATTTAGAAATACTGATCTTCAGGCCTTCGTGTCTTGATGTAAATTGAGCGTTTAACTCGTTGAGATTACATAGTAGTAATCTTTTCTGGACATGTGAACGAGTTTCATCCTCATTCTTGACCGACACAAAGTCTTTCATCCCTGGCATCATTCGACTTATGTCATCGCGTACATAGAATTTTTTAACAAGAGCTTTAGTTTCAGGAGTCAATGCTCTTCTTATTTTTTGGATTCGGAAGTGTAAGAATTCCATATTTTGAAACTAGTTTCTTAACCTTTCTTGCTTTTCACTCTGATGTATTGAACACCTTCATCAGATTTCTGCGTCCCCAAGATTTTGGTGCAAGCGAGAGAAGTTAAAATTTTTCTTGTCCATCTTTAAAGGCATTGAATTTTTCGATAATTTGATCAAGTACTTCAACACCAGCTTTATGATACTTGTTCGTACACTGAATTTTGGTGTCTAAGAAATCTAAATCACTTTCGTTGTCATATAGCTGATCTTCATCATCGTCAAAAACTATTTCATGATCCTCAGTATATAACTTATCTTTACCAGAAGACTCTGCAATATTTCCAAAGTTCAAGGATGATATTCCCGTTGTGTTGATGAATTGGAATCAACATGAACTGCAAATTTGAGATCCTTCTAGTAGTGTAAAGAATTTCAAACGCAAGTCGTGGGAAACACCACGGAGTTTAAGATTAGTTGCTTTAGCCTCTCTTTTTGAAAAGGATTAATGCAGAATAATTCAGAAATACAATTATAAGAATAATAGATGAAGAATAAGAATGAGAAAATAAAGAATAAAATACGTTCACGTACAAACCTGCTTCGATGAATTCGATTTCAGATAAAATCTGCGAGTAAAATACGAATATTATTTTCCTTGTTCTTATGCTATTAAAAATTATCTTCTCTTCAGAGAATGACTGCCATTTAGTCGCTGAATTAGGAAGTGCAAAATGTGCGGGTGAATTCAAAAGTTGTATGTTCTCACTTCTGAAATTTTGCGATACTTGAAAGAAAAGAAATTAAAATTCTACTAACAGCATGTATAATATTATTAGGACGTTCCACAAAGTTCTCCTGCGTGAGCGCACTAGCGGAGATCGCACACCTCCCGCCCGCCCTATCGTGGCATCTGGTTACTTATCGTTCAATTACTCAAAGACGAATTAAAATGCCACTCTAAAAATTAGGGGTCTTATAGGAAAAAACCTCAGCTTTCTTTCTTTCTTTTTGATTTTCAAAAATGAAGGTGAAATTTTAATTCTTTCTAAAAATGGTTATAACCATCTAAAAACTGGTAAAAAAAATTATCGGAAACACTTAGGGTGAAATTTTGTTTTACGTATTAGGAAAAACGGTACAAATATTAGAAAATAAGGCTTTGTATCAAAAGCCAAAAAATTGTAACCCCTCCACTTTAATAAATATTTGTCGAAATAAATTAATTTTTTGTGTGAGAGATACAATCCAATAGGACTACAATTAGCACGATCAGGCAACTTTTTTTTCGGGATGGGTACACTTCAGAGATTATGCCCCACATATGCCCCTACCATTTTATTAATTGGGAAAACTATTTTATTAGCAGGCGTAACTATTCAGTTTGTTGCAACAACTACATCAACTAATAAATGTTTGTAAATACTAAAGTAGTTGGTTCAACTACTAAAATAGTTGTGTAATGTCATTGTCCTTTATTTCAAAAGTGTTGGATGTAAAATAAGTTTACTGTTCATGGAAAATGAAAGAAAAATTAAAAGTGAATAGTAATACCTCTATTTCTAATTTTTCAATTTAATTTCGGCGAAAAAGTAGTCTTTTTCAAAACTGTAAAACTTCGCGAAATTTTGATCGTGCGATATCGGACATATTACAGGTAAAAGTATAAGATTTCAACTTTCTAAAACCGTCAAAACCTCAAAATCGAGTGTTTAGCAACTAGGCCCCTTTTTAGGAGCAAAATTTCTCAGGAATATCAGAAGTTTTTATGCCAAATGGTTTTCAAAAATTTTCAAAATTCCGGGAGTTAAATTTTGAAGCTCGACAATCCATTCTCTCCGCGAGTTTTGAATCTTCCAGCAATTTTTTTTTAATCGACGCGTAAAATTATAAGGAATTCTTATATCGCATTAAGTAGTAAAAATAAGGAATTCTTTTGTATCAAAAATTGAATCCAAATTTTTTTTTCATTTTTGAGTCCGATTTTGAAACTTTCTTTTCGTTTCAATTTTCTTTGAAAATAATAAAAAATTCTATATAATTTCTATAAAAATTATTTGAATCCAATCAACTGTCTCGAAGATATAACTGACATGCTAGCAGTTCACGCCTTGTAAAGCACTAAAAAAATTTTATCTCCAAAAATTTCAGACCCACCATTAATTTATTTTTTTCACTCAACGCAGAAAGTAATAAGAGATCCAAATATTTGTATTTAATTAAGATCGTATGGGTGCATTTGATCGAAAAATTGAATAAAAAAATTTTGGAATTTTTTTTGGTTAAATTTATGAAAATTTGTTTAAATCTTCATTTCGTTGAAACATTTATAAATTCTATGTTATCTCAGAAAAAATTAATAAAATCGATCGAACGCTCTTGGATATATTGCGCTTGGAAAAAAGTCGAGCCTGAAAATTTAAAGCGCCGTAACTCTCGGAATTTACAAAATTTTGAAAAAACATTTGGCACAGATACTTCTCTTACCTAACACTAAAGTTTCGCCAATTTGGATAAAAATCCAAAGACCCTGAACCAACTTCTGATATTCTTGAGAAATTTTTAACTATGTCTAGAACTGGAACAGCCTTTTCTAGCGAGGGAATGACATTTTCCTTTTGCAGCATATTTTTTGTTTGAGAATATAATATTGCCTAAAAGAAAAATGACATCAAAGGGTTGTATCCTTCTGAGGAGCATCTAATTTTTAGGGTTTCATAGCTCCCGGCAGAAACCATTATACGCTTGGGTGTCCGTCCGTCTGCACAATGGAACAGATCTGGAATTTACTGTTCAAATTAGACTAAATTCTAAAGTATTTGAGGTAATAGGGTCAAATTTTGCACGAATATTTATGACTCATACACCATTCGACAAAATATTGTCAACCTGTAAAAAGAACTATATATGCTGAGAATGAGGGATGAAAGGGCAAGAGGGAAAGGAAAAAGTAAGCCAGGGGAAATTAGGGTTGGAGAAAATGACGGGATGGGGAGGAGGCGAAAGAATTGATGAGAAAAAGAGACAAGAGGAAGAAAAGAAGAACGGGAAGAGGAGGGGATAAAGGAATGGGAGAGGAAATGAAAGAAAGGGAAAATTAAAATAGAAGGGAATGAGGGGAGGGGAAATTAGAGGCGAGGGGGCTGATGGGAGGGTAAAAGAAGGGGGAAGTAGATGAGGGGAAATTAAGGGAGCGGAAATTAAAGAAAGGCATAATTAGAGGAGTGGGGTCATTAAGGTGTCATGGAAAAGCCTTTCTTGTAGGCGTTTGGGGCCTATTTGGACTCATTTTTTATCACAATGAAAGCCCGATTTAAGGCCGGTTTCGGGGGTTGCCTCAAAGGCCTTGGCCAAAATCGAACTGTCTCTAAACGTAAACGAGTGAACGTATGAACTATTTCTATTTGATTTTTGTCATGAGGGAAAAATATTTCTTAAATATAAGTTTAATTTAACGTTTACTTTACTGTTAAGTTTGATTTAGTTATTATTTATGAATTATTACACATATCGCATAAACAAAACACTGAAAACGAACTGATGCGAGCGGACGGAATTCAAGGCGTAGACTACAGTGTCACTATTGCGCAATTTGTTGCTACGCTACTTGCGCGACACCGCTGAGCTCCGAGTTCAGCTTTCCTCGTCCCCTTGGATCCCTTGCCAACAAACTCAGACCAAACTAACACACACTCATGTATAAACTATTTCCTGGAAGGCCTGTTCCGGTCGGCATTCAACCGCGCTTTCAGTGTATTTTAAAGTGCAAATCTTATGAAAAACCTGTTTATCGAAGTTAACCACAACTAAAAAATGTGGCTTTAATTAAATATGATGGTCATCGCACCATATCCCTGAGTTGGAACTTGACCTATGATCTTTCTTAATAAACTCTCTTTTTTTCAGTGCACCACTCTCCACCTCTACAGCATCATCCAAATGATCTCTACCAAGGTGGAGTTAACGTTATAGGATCCTACTTAGGTGGATATCAAGGCGGTAGTGCAGGTAGTGAGAGTCCTGGAAGTCCGATGACTCCTTTAACTCCACTAACACCCCTGACTCCTTCAACCCCAACCCATCTGCAGGCTCAATTCTGCCATCAGAGCGGTTGATGTGTAACTACGCTACCAGTGATTTTGTAAAATTTTAACCATGGAAAACTCCGTAGAATAAGAAAAAGTCTTTTTGTCTAAGAAGTAGGCGGAGCTCAAAGAGAAGTTAATGTAAATAAAAATTGTAAATAGATAATAGAATTATAGAATATGGGCAAAATTAACCGTTTGATTTTTAGAGTGTTTTTGTAACCTCTAATATCAATTTAAAAGCCTTTGTTACTTTTTCGACTTTCATAAAGTCTTCTGTGGGATATGGAGTTCTTATAAAGTCTTCGATCTACAGAAATAACTATGCATTCAATAATCATTGCGATTGTACAGCTTTACCAGAATATTATTAATCAATTTTATGGAAATTCGACGTACTCATCGAAGATCATGTGTCTTGTAAGGAAATCTCTATCAAGCGATTGTGCTTGTAAATAAATGTTTAATAGTTCTACGGCTGTCACGAAGGCAGAACTCGTTTTTTTTCACTGATTTAAATTAAATCGATAACTCCAAGGTTTGCATTTGTGATTTCTTATTTGCATTTTGTGATTTCTTGAGTACGTATTACAAAATGAGTACTGTTATTAATAAAGAAAACATCTTTTACTGTTAATACTGGTGCAAATTTATTTATTCATCCTTGTTTTTTTTTGTCCAAGTTTTCGATCTGGAAGAGTTTTCGATCATATGAAAAGGAGATTTAATGTTTAATACTTTAATATATGTGCTTTGCTTGTATTTCGACGATACTTAGTTTACAATATTTACATCACAGAAGGTCTTACATTAACTACGTATACACCTCAGAAAAGCTACAAAATCATTCCTCGCTTTCGTACTAAATCGAATTTACAAAGTTCAACTTCTCGGGCATTTGAAAATATACTTAATAGTATGGGATTTTTTCATTTTTAGTTAGTTATCAACAATATATATTACATTAGAATAAAGTAACAAACCAACAAATTTTTCAGGTGATACTTTGGAAAACAAAATTTTCTCCCAATAAAACAATTTTATTTCCTGACTAGAAACGAATTATTGTACGTGCTACCGTCAGAATTTCGACACTGTTCGTTTCTCCTTGGTGAGCTTTCTTTGTAAATTATCTATAATTTTGTAAATTATCTATAAATGCAATATTTACAAAATAGTTAACTAATTTCACTTTCACACTTCATTCGGCATTGACATCATCATTGAGTCTTGCGACAGATCGTCCATCGATTGTTCTGACCCTGAAAAAATTTAAATCTATTATAGATTCAAACTTAAATTAAAAACGTGGTATTAATTTATTTTAAAAGAAGAAAAAATTATTTAAGGCTCTGTAGTTCAAACTCTAACTGTAATAACGTATTTTTTCGTTTTATTCTTAAAACTTAATATTTCTTGTGTATTCGTAATAATAACCTTTTGAATTATTTATTATCGACAGAATTAGGTTACCAATATGGTACCAAAAATTAATAACGCCCCATTTTATGACAGCAGACTAATAAAAAATTAAATATTGATTTTTTAACGTATTTCGCAATCGACGTTCTTAAAACTCAGTAATCTCTTCAGTTTTAAATTTTTTACACTTACCATGATTTTGATATAACGATGGCGTTGGACTTTTGCAAGCTGCTGGACTCAACTGAGCTTGTTGCTGATTTTGTTGATGTTGTTGCTGGTGGTGTTGAAAAGAATACGTCAAATGTAGATTGATATGCCGACTAAAATCGGCAGGAGACGCGTTTGAATTTGGTGGTGACTGATGAGCTGAATAACAAAATTAGCAACTATTATTATAAAGAAATATTAAAATTAGAAGAAATTATACTATTTTAAACAAAGTTTATAGAAAATTTTCAAAAGAAAAGATACAATTGAATGTAGAGGCCATTTCAAAATGGCGGTTTTACCATGTTGTCCCTTCATCTTTCCCGTGTGCAGATGTTTCTTTTGTCTCGCCCTCGAATTTTGAAACCAGACTTGGGTCACCCTCTTGCTCAGCCCGGTCACGTGGGCTATTCTTTCAAGATCCTGACCGTCGGGATTGCTATCGAGTTGAAAGTTGGCTTGGAGAACAGAGAGTTGTTCCTCTGTGAAGGTTGTTCTTACTCTTTTGGCTTTATTTCCGCCTTTATGACCATTTTCGGAATCACCACCTTCTGCAAAAATTCTAATTAAATTTGTCCAGACTGAAATGATTATATTAAAGGAAATTCTTTGCAGAATCTTTGCAGCAGGTTTTAAGCAGCTTTTAGGCAGATTTGATATCGAGGGGTTAACAATTTAACAGATTGAGTTCAATTTTTGAGACTTCAGCGGTTTAAAATGATTTCAACTGAATTCCAGTGACTTTGCTGACTTTAACTGACTCCACTGACTTCAAGTGACTTCAAGTGACTTTAAGTGACTTCACTGAATCCAAGTGACTTTGACTTATTTCAAGTGACTTTACTGACTCCAAGAGATTTTGACTGACTTCAAATGATTCTAAGTGACTTCAGTCACTTCAAGTACTCTGACTCACTTCCAATGACTTCAGTTGGCTTCAGATAACTTTAATTGACTACGACGATAAAAAGCGGGAGAAATTACACTCTTATTGCTGATTTTAAGTGACTTCACAGATTTTAAGTGCCTTCACTCACTTCAAGTAATTTTGACTGTCTTCAATAGACTTTACTGATTTCAACTAACATTAACTGACTTCACTGATTTCAAATGACTTCCACTGACTTCAAGAGACTTTACTAACTTCCACTGACTTTAAGTGACTTCAAGTTACTTCACTTACTTCAAGTGATTTTAAGTGATTCCACTGATTTCAAGTGATTTTAAATACATCACTCACTTCAGGTGACTTCAAATAACTTCAACTGACTTCACTCACTCCAAATGACTTTGACTGACTTCAAGTGAATTCAAGTGACTTAGACTCATTTCAACTGACTCTGATTGTCTTCAGCTAACTTTGGTTGACTGCAACTATAAAAAACGGGAGAAATCACCCTTTTGTAGCTGATCATAAATATTCTTTCGCATAATTTTAATTGACCCCAAGTGAATTTTGGTGAATTCAGGTGACTTCAATGATTTCAGGTGACTTCAATGATTTCAAAAGACTTCTCTGACTGTGAATGACATCAAGTGACATTAACTGACTTTAAATAACTTCAACTGACTTCAAGTTGCTTCACTGAATTCAAGTGACTTCAAGGTACTTCACTGAATTCAAGTGACTTCAAGTTACTTCACTGATTCAAGTTTTTTTAAGTGACTTCACTGACTTCAAGTAACTTTGATTGACTTCACTGACTTCAGGTTACTTCTCTCATTTCAAGTGATTTTAATTGACTTTACTGACTTCAACTTACTTCAAGTGACTTCACTCACTTCAAGTGATTTTAACTGACTTCATTCACTTGAAATGACTTTGATTAGCTTCACTGGCTTCAGCTGACTTTACTGATTTCAAGTGACTTTTTTGACTTTGACTGATTTCAAGAGACTTCACTGACTTTGAATGACTTCAAGTGACTTTGACTGTCTTCAACTAACTTTAAATGACTTCAAGTAACTTCACTGAGTTCAAGTTATTTTAAGTGATTCCAATGACTTCATATGATTTAAAGTGACTTCTCTGACTTCAAGTGACTTCGATTATCTTCAGCTAATTTTAATTGACTAGAACGTTAAAAAACGGGAGAAATTACACTTTTATTGCTGAGTATAAGTTCCACTTCATATCATTTAATTAGACTTAAGAATTAATATCAGAATAAGGAGTGTGACTTCTTGATAATGGTTGGGAAAATCTCACCATCTGATGATGTGTTGTTGCCTTCGACGACATCGAGATAGTGAGCCTTGCAGAGCAATCGGGCATCAAGGAGGGCGAATTGCTCGCCGGTAGATAATTGGCGTGAACAGGCGTCACACGCGAAGCAGGCCAAGTGGTACACCCTTTCTCTAGCTCTTCTCACCCAATCGCCCGCACCCACGCTTCTACCGCACTTGGCGCATTTTGCCCCAAAGGTCCTGCGAACACGTACGAAACAACTTCCGATAAGAAACTGAACTTTAGACTCTTCCTCAGCATACGAACAACAACATAAATTTAGTTTTCATTTAAAAAATGAATGTATCTATACATATATATAGAAAAGTACTGATCACTCATAAAAAAACTGCTAAGAAATGTTGACCTGTAGATCAAATGATCATATCGCGATGGTAAGATAAAGTCAAATAAATTAATGATGACCAGAAAATAACAACACCCTTCACTTCGTAGAAAACTACCACAATTTTAGTGAGGTTTGTAAGAATTTTCAAGTTCTTGCGTCAGACTCGGGTGAGGATTCGACCTGAAGTCACACCTCTAAGTGGTTTCATTCATTACTGGACTTTAAGGTTTCTACGATCCGTCGCACACTGCAGCGAAACGAGATTTTGGGGTTCAAGAAGTTCAACAGCCTACAATTCTGGGCCGATTTCGCTATTCTTTTGTTTTTTTAGAGTAAGCTCATTAAATTCTGAAGAGGTCTCTCGAGCCTACTTTTAAAAATACAATTTTTTAAATCCGTTATTTAAGTTGCAAAATGCTAAAAAACCATATTTTTTATATTTGTGCTACCTGCTTTGCCTCATTCATTGATATTTTCTCAAAAAAGTATAGAATTAGTGAATTTACATTCGCTGAACAGATTTTGATATTGTGGATGAAGTTCCTTTACTTCCTTAATTTCTATAAACAAATTGAAGAAACAAATTGTTTTTTATTGTATTTTGAAGCCTGGAAGTATTTTTATCTCTATCTTCTTGTGGAATCATGTAAAATTAATGTCTTATTGCAACTAAACACTAAAAGATTACATTTTTGATTGTCATAAGCAATTATCATAAATAATTTCATTAAATAAACGCTTTTGGGTATGGAAAATTCGTTTTTCTCAGCGAAGTCGTTTATTCTACCCTCAAAATTAATACTTCAACGGGATTTATTAACATTCAACAACATTTTTCATTGTTATAAACAATTCTGATTAAAAAATTCATTAAATTGGCGCTTTTTGATAGCTAAAATTCGTTTTTATAGCGAATTTATAGAATTTATAGAATCGTTTATTTTACCTTCAAAAATAATATTCCAACAATGAGACGCTTTTGTAGACACTTTCTAGAAATTAATCCCCCCCTTAAGTACTTATGGACCAAATGTTCGCCTGTTGTTAGTCGAATAATTTACAGAGTTTTTTTTTCTAATTCTTTGTAATAAACGTATTCATAGTCCTCGGGGGAAATATTGTTTTGGTTACCAGTTGTTTTGGTTCTTACTTGTTTTTTGTCACTGATCGTTTAACCCCAAATTCATTCATGTGCTTGCATCTTTCGGAGAAGCAGTGAAAGGTAAATACAATTGGTTTTCTTTTGGTATTCATTTGGTTTGTCTATGCCTTTCTATCTTTGATTACGTAGAATTTTTGAGGCCGAGTAGTGAAGATCGTTCCTTATAAAGTACAGATTTGTGAATATTGTTTTCATGTTTTTTCTGCGTTTATAGTTTTTGTTCTGTTCGTTAGATTGTATTTCTATCGCTTCAAGTTATTACTTTGTAAGTTTTTAGCGAAATCCTTTTTTTTCAACAAAATTCATTGTACTAACAATGAATGAATTCAAAATTCCGAAGCAAGTTCTTTGCGATTTCCTGATCGCGAAAGGTGTAAAAAGTAGCGAGGCATTAGTGAGCCATATCAAAACCACTTACGGAATCAAAGACGAATATCTGACAGCCATCAGAGACAAGTTATCACTCTTTCTGTCCACATTTGAGAAGAAATGGAAAACTGCTTTTTATAATGTAAAAATATTCAGTGAAAAAATGTGGAATGGCTGCTTTCAGATTTCCTCATCAAATTCGATGGAGCTGCTTTTGGGAGAAGACCTTCCGATGATTTCGAAAATAACTCGAAATCGACTAACAGACGGAAACTGCTCACCATTCGAGGAAGTTATTCTAAAATAGAAATTCAAAGTGCATTTCTGAGTAATTTGCGATCTTCTTGTAAGATCAAAATTTTTAATGCCATCAGTAAACTTTTGCCTACAAACAAAAGCTAAAAATACTAATATTTACCCACCATATAGGAGCCTAGCAGAAGCCAAAAAAAGGTGTTATCCCCCAGAATTAGCCTTTAATATAACGGAAGATAGTGTGAGTATCAACACGCGAGCCTTTTTGAATTACACAGTATCTCGCTTAATGGAAATACCTGAAATTATACCTCCAGATTTAGCCGATAGACGACTTTAACGACTTCAACTTCAAAGTATGGATGTGATGGAACACCTGATCATAATCCATACAATCAAGCCTTCACTGATTCGAAAAAATCTGATGCAAACATCTTGATTTTTTCGAAGGTACCGCTAGCTTTAGAGATGGTGGACACGGAAAGTCGTAGTTGTTCGACAATTTGGAAAAATCCACATCCTGGGTCAACAAGACTTTATAGGATCATGCGGTTTCGTTATGGGAAGGAAACGAAGGAAACGACCATCTCTGAGGTAACGCAAATCCAACAAGAAATCAAGAAACTGAAACCTACAACAATTAAGTTCGGTGAAAGTTGGAATCGCTGCAAAGTCACCTATAAAATGATAATGTCCATGGTAGATGGAAATGTTTGCCAAGCGCTCACTGATACTCCATCATCATCTTTATGTTATATATGCGGTGCAAAGCCGTCGATGATGAATAACCTGGAAAAAATCAAACTTTTGCCCAAGAAAATCGAAAACTTCTCCTTTGGTCTCTCCACACTATATGCGTGGATACTTTTAATGGAGTGTAAAACGATAACATTGAGTGTAAACGATACACATTGCGTATCGTTTAAAATTTCGCAAATGGGCAGCGAAGTCGTCCGACGAAAAGCAGCAAATGAGCACTGCGAAGAAAAGACTTCAGAACGAATTCTGGAAGAAAATGGGCCTGATTATAGATGTTCCCCAACATGATCCTGGGACATCTAATAATGGCAATACTGCTCGAAGGTTCTTCCAAGATCCTGAATTAACTTCGAGTATTACAAGTGTTGACAAGGAATTAATCAGAAAATTTAGCATTATTCTACAAGCTATGGCATCTGACAAGAAAATAGACGTTCTCAAATTTGAAAACTATTGCCAGAACTGAAGAAACCCAAGAGGCAAATAATAAATATTTCAAGAGAATCAGGGAATTCAATACCCGCAAAATCAGTCGGATCCCAACAAATGAAGATTTAAGTCACAAATTGTTAATTATAACTTTTACAACTAAGTAGATCTTAAGAAATAGACCCCATAGCCAATGAAATATTATCAACGAATCCCTATATAAACCATTTCCGATTGCAATGGGACACGGAGAAAAATGGAAGTCAAAAATTGAGTCTACAATGCTGATAGTCCAGTAACTGATTACTGAACTCGAGTTACAGAAAAAATTCGAGTCAAAAGTTCTGTGTTGTATAACA
>JBAGKK010486369.1:0-16327 GCA_037177015.1 Euceroptres primus
GCTTCACTAGAATTATTTCCATGAAATTTTCATTAAGTATAATGTACCTTATAATTTCATGCAAAAGCGAGATCGCTAACCTGAAAATTAGAAATTGGCAGCTCTTTGAATTTTTGTAAAGTCTACTGAATTTATAGACAATTTTGAAAACGGCCCTAGCTTGCATTTTTGGAAATGCGTGTAAGCTAAATATTTTTTCTAAAACTACTCCCTGATACGAATAAATTCAGCAATTAAACATTAAAATCGGTTATGAATTACATTTTTTATGAAGATTTGAAAAGAAACGCAAAATTCACGAAAAACTCAAACTTCAAAAAGAAAAATTCTCAGAAAGTTTTGAATCGAAAAATCTAATACTTCAATTTTGGCGGTTTTTGTGTGCCTTTTGTTAGGAAAAAAGTCGCCAGCTAAATTGCTGTCATGGTCGTGCAACCGATTTAAAAAAAACCTTCGGAATGACCCATTTATAATATTGCTATTTGATGATTTTATGCTCTGCAGTTCATGCATTTATCCATACTATTAAATCTGAAAGCATTCGAGACTTTCAGCGAAAGATAGTATCTATTCCCATCGGCGTAAAAGGAAAAGCATGGGGGTTGACCATAAAAGTCTCTTTCCACTGAGTCAGTGGAGAATGGACAACAACAACGAGAACCAACTAGCAAAGAGTATTGAAGAGAATATTCGGCGGGGAAAATATAAGAAGCTGAAGTAGAGTCGCATGATCCAATTTTACATTTTGCATTCATGCATAGCGATGGAAAGTGTAACTCAAAGGCATTAAGTTACGCACCTAGCACTCTTTTATACAAGATCACATCGACAGAAAAGCGCATCTTATAACACAATATCGATTCAGTAATACTGTCCTCTCGTTTTACGACCTACGGAATTCCTCCCTCTGCTCTCAACGGAACAAAGAAATATTATATGATAAACCCCACGCAAGAAACCTATGGGGAATTTTATTCTTCCTTAAAAGAAGCATTCCAAGTAAGAAGCAAAATAAAATTAAACTGAAAATTATTAGTCAGAGAAATATGTTTTTAAAAAAATGATAATTGTCAAATTGCAAAGGAACTGAATTCTTGAAATTGATTCTATAAATTAGCAAGCACTTTTAGTCACTTTTCCTGAATTTGGTCACTTTTTCCACTTTTCAAATTTTAGCTACTTTTCTTACTTTTTTTGTTGAAAATAGAAATAATTGTTTTTTATTTCGTTCTCTGACGAAACTTATTGCCATGCTGACATATGACTTTGTTTGTTACATTTTAAAAATTTATAAGACTATTTATTCTTCATAAAAACTATTTATTCATGAATTTCCCATTTCGAATGGGAATACGTAATAACAGAGATCACAGTCAGACTCCTTTTCCCCTATTCCCTTTTTTTTTACCTATTTTCCCCCTATTATTCTCAAAAATTACCTAAAATCTCTTTATTTGAGAATTTGATTGCTTTTTCCACATTTTTTCCTTTCTTATTCCAAGTTTCGATTAATTTGCTAAGAATTATGGGAAATAGAAACTTATGACGTTCAAAAACTCTTTTTACGTTTTCTGAAATTTTCCATAATTTCCAAATCGTCTAACTTCCATAACCGACAAAAATTTTCTTTTTTTTCCAAAATCATTTAGAATCCTCCAAAATCTAGAAGACTCCCAAAATCGCCTAAAACCTTACAAAATCTTCGAAACTGATTTGAAATTTTAAAATTCTGCAAAAAATTATACACTGATATTTTTGACTGATATTTCCAAAACCCTCCAGACTCTTTTAAGACCCTCCAAATTCTTCTCAAATCTTTTATAATTATAAAAAAGATTGTCGAATCTGCTAGAATTCTCTAGAATTTTAGACTCATTCATATTCTTCCAGACTCACCCGGACTTCTTAACCTTAAAAAAAATTCAAAATATTATAAACTGTTTCAGAATCTTATAAAATCCTCTAAAAGATTCTGGACTCTTCCAGACCAATTCTGTACGATCTTTTAGAATCCTCTAAAATAAAAAAAGACTCCCGAAATTTTTACAAACCTTTTAGAATCTTCAAAGGTCTTGAAATCTGAAAAATTTCTTCTTCAAAGGTCTGAAATCTGAAAAATTTCTAAAATATTCGAGATTCTTCCAGAATCTTCTGCAACCTTCTGGATTCAAATTTTAGTTTTCTTATAAAAATATTGCATTTATTAACATTTTTTTGGTTCTTTAGTAATTTTAAAAGCAACAAATTGTCCCTTTTTTTAAAAAAGTCCCCTTTTTCAAAAAAGAAATCCCCTGATTCCTTTAAAATTGAACTACCTACTGAACCGCTGTGATCTATGACGTAATAAAATGTCTAAATTATTTTTGATCACTTCTTAAACTTATTTTAGTGTTCTTCATTGATGAAAGGGCTTATTTTTTTAGTCTTCTTAGTTCTACAATCCTAGAGTGAAAATTATATAAGGATTATTGAAAGAGGACTCAACTCTGAGAAATTTAAAAAAAACGTGGTTCTCGCTCAAATAGGTGAATAGTTATGGCTTCTCAAAGTTGACCCTCTATGTCTTTTGGGTATATTATTATGTTATATTACATATTACATTTATATATTATATATTTATATATTATATATTACGTATATTATATTAAATATTATATATTTTATTATATATATATATATATATATTATATTATTAAAAATATTATATTGGTATATTACTATATAATATAATACAATGAATGATTACTAATGATCAATTAAACATTTCTTATAAATAAACTAATAATTATTTTAATTAATTAATTTTTTTTTAATTTATTTTTTATTTTTTGCACATTTTCTATTCGTTTTTTTTGCAGAAATGAATTCAAAATGGTTAATTCGTCATTTTTCATGAGGACTGAAACATTCTTATAAACAAATCAATGTCATTAAAAATTAAATTTTCACTTTTTCAGCACTTATGAATACTTTTGTCTCCTAATAAAACTAATACAATAAAATATAATCCGCTGAATAATTAATAATTATCAATTCAACATTTCTTACTAATAAAGTAATAATTATTTGAATAAATTAATTTTTTTATAAAATAATTTTTCATTTTCTACACATTTTTCATTTTTTGTTCGCAGAAATTAATTCAAAACGGTTTATTCGTCACTTTTCATGAGTAATGAAACATGCTTATAAACAAATAAATGTTTTTAAAAATTAAGTTTTCACTTTTTCAGCACTTTCGTCTACTTTTATCTGCTAAATTAATTCAAAATAGATAAGTGTTCATTATTTATAAGTAAAACAAAATATTATTTTTAAACAATAAATATTAACAATTATTTTTAAACAATAAATATTAACACTGAGTTCCTTTTTTCATAATTATTCCATTGTTTTTAGAAGGAACGGAAGGAGCACAGTAAAAACAAATGGTTAAAATTATTACACCTTCTAAATTAAATTAACTTGAATTTAGCCAAATTTGTCTGATATTAAGGAAATCGTTCTGAATTTATAAGACCTCCAGAATTTCAGAATTCCAGAACTTTATTATTATCCATGGTTAATAAAAGTTCGGAACAGTTGTTTGCATAATTTTTAGGATGTCTGGGATGTCCACTTAAGGGGATATTCTAGTGTGATGGGCATTTTTTCACATCATTCTTTCAGAATTTTTTTTAAAAATTGAAAAGCAATATGATTTTGAATTTTTTTGCACTGTATTATCACACATTTGAACTATGATATACATTTTTTATATGAAAATATTCATCATGGTAGAAGCGCACTCGCTCAAAAATAAGGCCTAAACAAAATTGCCCCAACGGTGATCATGATTCCAGCTCTTCAGGTAATCTGAAAGCAAAAAATCAAAGAGATTCTTAAAATGCACACTTGCGACTATCGATGGTAGTAGAATGGAAAAAAATTAAAAATTTTTAAAATGGCGGACTTTAAAAAAAAATTCACGTTTATTTTTGGATTTAACGGGCCATAATTCTGTTAAAAATTAATATTTAAACGTAGAACTGGATTTAAATATTAATTTTTAACAGAATTGCGTTTTCTAAACACGTGTACAAAGCGACGACCCGATTGATTAATTAGTTTTTGAGATATCGTGCTCACCGACATTTTTGAGGCCTCAACTTCAACGGACTGTAGCGCCACCATTTTCGTTATTTTCATAAAAAAATTATTTTTTAAATTTAAATGTATGCTAATATAGAGAAAAAATTTTGATAATAATATTGCTTTTCTTCTTTCTTTAAAAAAATCCGTAAAAATGATACAAAAAAGTACCTATCACACTGGAATACCTCCTTAAAAAAAGCGCCAAAAACTCTACCTCCTGGATAGTGAGGAATATTATTGAATAAAGGAAAATAAAAAAAATGTTTATTATCCACTTTCCATTTCTTCTATAAAGAACAGAATAATTGTGTTAACAGGACCCATTCTTAAAATTTATTGCTTAAAAAAAGATATTTTGTTTTATTTATAAATAATGAATACTTACCTATTTTCAATTAATTTAAGAGACAAACGTAGTCATAAGAGCTAAAAAAGTAAAAACTTTATTTTTAATAACATTTATTTGTTTATGAGTATGTTTACTTACTCATGAAAAGTGACGAATAAACCATTTGAATTAATTTCTGCGAAAAAACGAATGAAAAACGTTGCAAAAAATGGAAAATTAGTTTGCAAAAAAATTAGTGAATTTAAATAATTATTAGCTTATTATAAGAAATTTTTAATTGATCATTAGTCATTATTCAGTGCATTATATTTTATTGGATTAGTCAAAACATGACAGAAATGACATTTTTCAGTACGTTTGACTTACAAAAGACAGAGATGGTCAACTTTGAGAGGTCATAACTTTTGACATATTTTAATTAGAACTAAGTTTTTTTTTAATTTCTCAGAATTGAGTTCTCTTTTATTAATCCTTATGTAATTTTCACTTCAGGATTGCAAAAATAAACAAGAAAACGTGTTTTCCATTTTTTGAGAAAAACAGTGAAAAAACACAAAGTTTCAAAAATTTATAACTCCGAAGTTTAGAAGATAGAACATTTTTTTAAATTTTATGTATTTTTAGTTATCTTTTGGCAGCATAAACGTAGGTATATTAGGGAACGCTCTAATTGACAGAAACTAAACCTATGATTTTTGGTCATAAAAACAGGTAAAAAGGAGAGCTTGTAGCTCGCAATCTATTAGACCTAGATTCCTAGATGGTTGTTCTTTGTCTTAAATTGAAGATAATTACGTCTACTTTAAGTCATCTGTAGACCATTTTGGCGAAGGTCAATTTATTATACAAATTCTAAATGGTTTTTTGAAAAGTAGCGATTTTTGGGAAAAAATCGAAAAAACAGGGTTTTTCGAAAGGCTGTATCTCGGAAAGTATTGGTGCTAGAACATTATTTTTTTCCAAATTTCTCAGAATTTTGTCTACTTTCTTTCCCCTCTGTACCTTTTTTCGCCAAAGTCCATAGGGGAGCAACAAATCCACGCATATGTGATTTTTGGCACCTTCCTCAAAAAATATGCCCGGGTTCCGGTTCGAAATTCTTTTCACAAAATCAGATGATATATAAGTGACCCAAATTGAAGCGATTAAGCAAAAAAAAAAGCGTTCGTGAGTTAATACGAGATTTCGCCTCGTCTTCCGACAATTTGGACTAAAAGTAAAATCGGCCAATTAGAACCAAAGACATATCATTTTAAAAAACAGTTGCACAAAAACTCAAAGTTGCGTATCTTCGACATTTTTTTGAATTTTCGAAAAATAATTGGTGGGATTTTTTTCACTACCAAAGAATCATATATCCTGAATTAGGGCCAAATCCCATTCCGACATGAAAATTCCCGTGATCAAATGAAATGGACTCCACCAAGATTAAAGGCGAGCTTCCCTTAACAGAGATGACTCATTAACAATATACT
Source organism: Euceroptres primus (assembly GCA_037177015.1). Classification (NCBI taxonomy): domain Eukaryota; kingdom Metazoa; phylum Arthropoda; class Insecta; order Hymenoptera; family Figitidae; genus Euceroptres; species Euceroptres primus. Next base: position 5,959 of record JBAGKK010486369.1, read on the forward strand.
ACAGTGACAGAGATGAAATGTTGGAGAAAGCGAATGGATAAATAGAGGCAGGCAAAGATCGAATCACGTACGACATGGAATCGAAATCGATAAACAAGACACGGTCCAATAAAGCTGGAGGATCACTGGCAGGAGAATCCTCGGGTGAGGTTCGACAGGATCGTCCATCCTCGTAGGTGAATTGGTCGGTGGGGACGAACGATGTTGCTCGATATATACGGGCGGTTTTACGCTTACCTGCTGCCTCTAAACTCTAAAGTATTAAGGAAGCTGGTAGGATTTACACGGTTGTAAAACCTTGGATGAGGTATACGACTGCCGAAGATGTAGCACGAGTATGAAAGTACACCGTCTTCATACTCGCTGGGTATGTACAAAATGCTCGATGGAGTCGAGCAAAGCACTAAACAATCCTGCCAACTCCTGAAATATAAACTCGGCCCTGTTGCTTCCCAAAATGATGGTATTAAATATACATTTTGCACGGAACTACCCTGTATGTGAGTCTATATCTTGTATCCAACTTCGGGCTTCATTTTCCTGCCTGAACGCCTTCTCCTCTTTCTGTAATACAAGTACTAAACCTGTACAGTGTACAAGTTGCAACGCTGAATTTATTGCTTCAATGAATTTCTATGCAGTAATTTCAGTTTGATGAGATTTACAAGGACACGGCTGGACCTTCAACTTGTGATAATCTGTTCAAATTTTAATTTACAGGTTATGTTGCTTTCAATATCAAAAGTAAATAAATTGAAATCTTTCTTTACCCAAAATAAATTAGGGAACTTTGTTGACTTAAATTATCCCATAAAATCGTGCGCCATAAAAATTGAAATAAAATTTCACGCAGAATTCACCCCTCGCATAAACTATCAATAACTCTGCCACTTAAAGAAACATTCTGAAGTCCTAACTCACTCTGTAATAAGCAATGTCTTATATACGGAGTGCGAATAACGCACCTGCGGTTAATAACTCTAGACTCGTTAGCAAGTCAACCAAGTAGTAGTTCCAGACACGCGGCAAGTATTAGCAAAGTTGAATGCAAGGGGTACCATAGAAAGGAAGGGCTAGAAGGGTTGGAGAACTAATGTGACGATAAACACGAGTCAGGGCGGTAATTAAAAAGTTAAACCGTAAAGTTGCGCCAGAAGAGGTGCAAAGACAAGCAGAGAAGAGACGGAGAAGTACCCAAAAGGAGTCGACATGCTCCAAGGTGGTCCGTTGACAGTAACTTGTTCTGATAATAGGACCGTTTCGTTGTCTCCAATTACCAAGGTTGTTAAGCATCTTGGCACTACTCGGATCCTTGGTTTACAATTTCGTTGTTTGCACTACGACTCAAGCTTTTCTGATTCAAAGTAACAAAGCTCCATCTTCTGTGGATCTAATCCAAAACAGTTTCTAGTCTCTAGAATGCAGTCAGTGAGTTTTACTACAATTCACTGCACTATTCAGTTTCTGATAGTAAATTATCGCAATTCAACATTTTCTATCAATTAATTTATTGGGGAAAATTACAATAGTTTTTTTTATTATCGCTATAACGTCTGAGTCTTTTGCAGTGATTTTCTCAAACTAAATTCGTGGTAGATTCCGCACACCTGCATCACCCCTGGATAAAATAAATGACCTCTTTAATTATTATGTTGATAAAATAGGAATCGAAGGAATGAGTGATATATGTAATTTTGTGATCATAAGATTCCTTTTACAAAAGTTTTTTTCATGACTATTAGGACGGACTTGAAAGTATTAATAATTGAGATAGGAAAAAAGAGTTTATAAAATAAGTAGTTTAGCTAATTTTTGGTCAGGCATTCAGTAGTATGAATAGGTTTTATCAGGCGACTATCCTAAAGGGAGCTTTTAAAGAGTAAATGTGATTCTGATGTAACTTTGAGGCCGAAAAAATGTATGGATTATTTAAATAAATCTAAAATTAATGACAAATTAGTAGTATAAACTAATTTTGAACAGAAAAACAGTATTAGAGACACTTTTTGGTCAAACAACTCTTCTAAGTACAGCTCTTCTAAAGTACATGGAGAAAAAAGTCTATTCAATTTATAGAATTTTACCTAAATTCAAGAGGCATGGTGACAGCACATTAAAAACTGTTTCTTTTACTGATATTTTCGATAAATCTAACTGATCTTCAGTCAATATATTTTTTATTTTCAGTAAATATTTTCAGTAAATCTAATAGATTTTAAGTAAAAAATTACAGAAAAACGTAAGCTGTCCCGATTTTTGTAAATTTAAAGAAACTATTTTGCTACGCATATTTAAAATAATAGAAAAGTCATTAACACGAACGAGCGAAGTTGATTAGAACGGAAATTACTCCAGAATAAGAGGCAGAAAAAAAATCATGAAAGTAATAATTGACAGAGAAAAAGTGAACGTGTAAAATAAGTAGTTTAGGTAATTTTTGGTCAGAATTTCAGTAGTATAAATGGGTTTTTGTCAGAAAATTCGCCTAAAGAACAAAAATGGTTCTGAAATAACTTTGTAGTCGAAAAAAATGTATGAAATACAAATAAATCTAAGATTAAATAAAAATCAGTAGTATAACCCGTTTTAGTCAGACAACAAGTCAAGTAATAATTAAATACAATCTCGTACACAAATAGAAATGAATCCAATGCAATATTGAAACAGAAAAAACTAAAATATTTAATATTAGTATTATATCCTAATTTTAGTCAGACATCTCCTCAAAAGTAGGTAATCTAATAGAAAACTCATTTACAAAAAAGAGAGAACTTGTATAGAACAGGAAGTACTTCAGAATAATGAGACAGAAAAACCTTATAAATCGAAGGAATCAGTGTTATAATTTCATAAAAATTAGAAGAGATTACAAAGTAATAATTGACGCAAGAAAAAAGAATGCATAAAATAAGTAGTTTAGTCAATTTTTGATCAGGCATTCAGTAGTATGAATGGGTCTTATCAGGCAATTCTCCTAAAGGGAACTTCTAAAGAATAAATGTGATTCCGATATAACTTTGTGGCTGGAAAAAATATATGGATTATTTAAATAAATATAAAATAAATTAAAAATCTGTAGTATAATCGATTTTTTATCAGAAAAGTAGTATTAGAGACACTTTTTGGTCAGAGAACTCTGCTAAAGTACATGGAGAAAAAAAAATCTGTTGAATTTACAGAAAACCTAAATTCAAGAGGAATAGTGACAGAACATTAAAAACTGTTTCTTTCACTGATATTTTTGGTAAATATTACAGAATTTTCAATCAATCTAACAGGTGTCAAGTGAAAAATTACAGAAAAACGTATACTGTCCCCATTTTTATAAATTTAAAGGAACTATTTTTCTCCGTATAGTTAATCCAACAGAAAAGTCATTAACACAAACGAGCAAAGTTGATTAGAACGGAAATTACTCCAGAATAAAGAGACGGAAAAAAAATCATGAAAGTAATAATTGACAGAGAAAAAGTGAACGTGAAAAATAAGTAGTTCAGGTAATTTTTGGTCAGATTTTCAGTAGTCATAACTTTTCAAGTAATAATTGACAGTAGTCATAACTTTTCAGTAATAATTGACAGAGAAAAAGTGAACATGCAAAATAAGTAGTTCAGGTAATTTTTGGTCAGATTTTCAGTAGTCATAAATTTTCAATGTCATAAAATTTGTCAGACAATTCACCTAAAGAACAAACATGGTTTTGAAATAACTTTAATGTCGAAAAAAATTTATGAAATACAAATAAATATAAGATTAATTAGAAATCAGTAGTATAAACCGTTTTATCCAGACAAAAAGTCAATTAATAATTAAACACAATCCTGCACAAAAATAGAAATTAATCCAATGCAATATTGAAACAAAAAAACTGAAATATTTAATATCAGTAGTATATCCTAATTTTGGACAGACAACTCCTCGGAAGTAGGTAAATAGAAAACTTATTTACAAAACAGAGAACTTGTATAGAACAGGAATTACTTTAGAATAATGGGACAGAAAAACCTTGTAAATCGAAGGAATCAATGGTACAATTTCATAAAAATTAGAAGAGATTACAAAGTAATAATTGACACATGAAAAGAGAATGCATAAAATAAGAAGTTTAGTTAATTTTTGGTTAAACATGTTGTAGTATAATTGGGTTGTGTCAGAAAATTCCCCTCAGAAAAAAATTATTTCGAAATAACTTTGTGGCCGCAAAAAAATGAATAAAATATAAATAAATATAAAATCAATTAAAAATCAGTAGTATACACCTTTTTTAGTCGGGCAACAAGTCAACTAATAATTAACTTAAATCTTGCATATAAAAATTGAAATGAGGCAGAAAAAAATATGAATCGAAGGAATCAGTAGTACATGCAATTTTTGTTCAGATGAATGTCGATTTACTTTAAGAAATTTTATTTCATGACAATCAGAACGGATTTCAAAGGAATAATTGACTCAGGAAAAGTGAATTTATAAAATAAGTAGTTTAGTCAATTTTTGGTCAAGGATTCAGTAGTATACATGAGTTGTGTCAGACAATTCCCTTAAGAACAAAAATGATTTCGAAATAACTTTGGGACTGAAAAAAAATTTGTAAAATATAAATAAATATAAAAATAATTAAAAATCAGTAGTGTGAGGTAACAAGTCAAGTAATAATTAAATATTTCTTTGATCAAGAATTTACACTTCTTAATGAATCATTTTAAGTAAATAAAATGTTATAATTATTTGCAAAAAGTGGCTCAAACCTAAAATGAAAACTACCTAACTCTCACTTTCCGGCTCTTTAGAGACAAAGATACTCAATGAAAAAAAGAGGGAGATACTGTTCAGAAACTTCATTTTTCGATCATGATCGGTTCTTAGTCGACCCAAAAAATAGTTAAATATAATTCTATATAAAAATTGAAATAACGAGGAAGAAGAAAATCACGAATCGAAGGAATCAGTGGTGGATGCAATTTTGGGTCAGGTAAAGAACGATTTATTTTTAAAAAGTTTATTTCATGACATCTAGAACGGATTTCAAAGTAATAATTGGTCCAGGAAAAGAAAATTTATAAAATAAGTAGTTTAGCCAATTTTTGGTCAAACATTCAGTAGTCTGGATTTTTCAGTAAACTGGATTTTTGTCAAACAATTCCTCTAAAGTGCTTCTAAAGAACAAAAATGAATCCGAAATAACTTTGAGACCGAAAATTAATGTATAAATTATAAGTAAATATAAAATTAATTAAAAATCAATCGTATAAACCGTTTTTAGTCAAGCAATAAGTCAAGGAATAATTAAATAAAGTTCCACCTAAAAACAGAAAATTTCTAAACGGAATGAATTTGCATTTAATTGCAGCGTCACTTTTGAATAAAAAGGCAACAATGGATTAAGATTTTCGAGACCTTCATTCCATTTATTTTTAAGTTGGGATAATATTTCACCGTTTTGATGTCAGCAAAGTCAGTTCCAACGTAAATTGAATAAAATCGTGAAGCTCAGAATGAAAAGTTAATCCAACGATTCCCGTTGACATTGGTGGTATCCCGTTGATTGACAGGGGTGGCGTCGACCTCATCGAGGAACGTCGACCTGCGCCCGAAATGGAATCCGGCACGGCAGTGCATAAGGAGTAAATCACAGAAATTGAAATCGGTGATATCGAATTGAAATCAATATTGAATGCAGATTGAATCCCTTGCTTCGTCCGTGAAGAATATACATGAAAATCGAGTCAAGTGACACGTTCCATTAGACCCAGGAAAATCTAGCAACTCATGACAGATATCGACTAACTTTGAAGATACTTTCTGACAAAATGTCTAAGTGTATAGTTTTTGAATTTCGTCTGCGTACGGAAGAGAATACGTGACAGCTATCCCTGCGAATCCCAGGATGGTTGGCCAAATGCCAACACGTGTTAGGACCACCGAACACGCCACCTCGCACGTGGCCATTCTCCTCCTTAACATCTCCGTGTACCGCATGTTACTATTTGATGAGATAAAAAGGGCCGCGGCTGTCCTACGGTTACAGAGCGTAAATTTTTCAGCATTCGTGCCCGTTGCTTCACGTGTTTTCGGTAGGTTAGGGAGTGTTGGTACCCCTGGGAGAGACCTGCAGTTTTCCAGCTTTAATATTTCATCCCTGTAAATTGTATGACCTTTCTCGCTTCGCTTTCTCCTTATCGCTTCTTTCCTTCTCACTTGAATCGTTGATGATTTGTTTCCAAATGCTTACATTCAAATTGTTTTTTTTTTCAATTATGAAGATTTCTTTAGACTAATCATGAAAAATGAACTGCAAAAAATTTTTCGGAAATTTTTCCGAATAAAGTTCGTCAGCTTATAACCTGAACATTTGGAAATTTTTCCTAATGCATTCGGAAATCATTGGGAATTGTAGTTGGAGATTTATTTATACAATAGGGTGGACCAAAAATGCATGGGAAATTTTTTTTCGAATTTTCATGCCCTAACCCCCCAAATTTATTCGAAACCACAAAAAATAAATGCGTTTTTTGTTAGAAAAATGATATTTAGTGGTTCTACAAGAGCCCCATGAAGTAACACGTATTTCCTATAAAAAAAAATACGTTTTTGTACATTTTATTCAGAATCGTCAATATTAGGTGAATCGAGCTGAAACTCAACATTTCTCTAACAATTAGCCATAGAATACGAATCAAAAATTACTTTTTACATATCACCCCCATAAGTCTGTTTTATAGGGTCCCAAACAAACCCCATAAGTGAAAAATTGGGTTTTGCGAGTTTTTGGCGTTAATTATTATTTTTTTGCGATTTTTCTTAGTACAAATTGTTTCTAATACATAAAATATTACTTTTTACTGGCAATTAGATGTTTACATAAATTGTTTAAAGAATTTATTATTGTTTATATCAATTTTATCTTAGAAAATGTTTTTTCCGAATTTTTCATCATTTTTTCAACTTTTAAGATAGAATGTGGCAATAGTCAATTAAAGTTAACAGTTAACAGTTTTTGTTAACTGTTTCTTGTTAACAGAAACAATTGTTTAAACAATTTATTATTATTTATAACAATATTTTCTTAGAATAATGCTCGAAAGTTGCGGTTTTTTTCTAAAATATTCCACCTGTTTACCACTTTTCAATTAGAATGAGGTAATAATTATTTCAAGTTAACAAAAATAAATGTTTAAACAATTAATTATTATTTTTAATAATATTTTCTTTGAATAATGCTAGAAAGTTGCAGTTTTTTTCTGAAATGTTCAACTTTTTGTCCACTTTTTACTTAGTAAGGTAATAATTAATGCAAGTTAACAAACATGATTGTTTAAACAATTTATTATTATTTATAACAATATTCTTTTAGAATAATGCTAGAAAGTTGCGATTTTTTCTAAAATTTTCCACCTTTTGTCCAATTTTCAATTGGAGTGAGGTAATAATTATTTAAATTTACCAAACATAATTGTTTAAATAATTTATTATTCTTTTTAAAAATATTCTTTTTGTATAATGCTAGAAAGTTGCGCTTTTTTCTGAAATCTTCGGAATTGCTTTGTCTTTTTAGTTCTGAACTAAACAATAATCTGATTAAACTGTTTAGTAAAACTAAGCAATCTAATTCTAAACAAATAATAAATGAACATCAACAGGAATCATTTTTTAAATAGAATTATATTTTTCTAAAGTGAAGAATTTTTACTTCTTTGCCAATGTTTTAAAAATATTAATTTAAACAAAAAGGCTATCTTAGAATAGACATAAAAACAAAGGAACGAATAATTAAGAGTAGGTACCTATTTTCAAAGATATCTCGTTTCACATTGACTTTGTTCAAAAGTAAAAATTGTTCCAAAATATTTATAAGTGGTTAATTTGCAAATTATTAAAACTTTCAATAATCTTGATTAGTACGCACTTATTCTACTGTTATAAAAAAATTTCTTTCTCCAAAAGTCCTTTATTTTTACAAACGAGATCCTCTGTTATTGGTAAAAAAATTCTCTTTTCCTCTATTTTAGAAAAAAATAGAGACTGTGATCACTGAGTTTACAATCTTTCAAGAGAAATTTATTTTGTTGAATAGTTGTCAAAGAAAGTTTAAGGATGAGAGAATGAAAATTCTAAATTCATGCAACTTTTAAGTGGAACAGAAAATAGTGCTTCTTTGAACGCTTCTTTGAAAAGTTTAAGTAGAAGGTATCATATTTATAATGATTTTTTTTTTATTTATTCTCAATGTGAATTGAATAATATTGAATCGTATTTAATTTGTTTTAATATTTTTCTGCGAACAATATGCACTGCAAATATTTTTCTAAATATTCCATTTCCAGTGAATATTTAAAATCGGATAAGAGTCTCTTTTCAATGGCAGAGCAAAAAAATGTGGAGTTTCAAGCATTCCCTTGAAATAAATTAATGGTCTTGAACCAACGAGGTGTCATTTCCACGCGACTTCCGATTCACAGATTTCTCCACTCAACGAAATTAGTTGCGGAGTGTTCCGTTTTTGCGTTCAGTTAGAAAGCGAATTATTTCAAGCTCCATACCACATATATGTAGAGTATGTGCAGAGCGAAGGAAGGATTAATAACGAGGTGTATTACCGGCCGGATAAAGCCACGATGCATTAAACACTGCAGCTCTGATGTCTCACCAGTTAAATTCATAACGTTCCCTTACCTTCATTCATATTGTCGCTTTTTCTATAATATATGACATTTATTTCGTTTGTTTTTCTGGAAAAAATAATCTTCGTTTGTTTTTCTGGAAAAAATAATCTTGGTTTGTTTTTCTGGAAAAATAATCTTCTATTAAGAATTCAGTAAAAAAATAAATTTTTAATTCAATAAATTTAAGTAAATACAATGTAAACATTCACAAGAGGATAATAATTGGGGTTGTTCAAGTATTATGTAATGCATTGAAGGAGTGCGGTTTCAGAAATGCTTTAAAATTGCGATTCTTAATAGTTTAATGACTCCATATTAAGAACAATTAAACCTGAAAAAATCTGAAGATTTCTGGCAAAAGTTAGGGAATTTTTTGCAGGATTTGGGTAGATACCTTCTAATAATATTTTGATTATAATAAAGTAATTTTATATAAGAGTGAAAATCAAGAAGTTGGCAATATCATGTCCTTAGAATATTATTCGCTTATATATGAAGAAATAATTGTTTTAATTACACGATTTTATTAAACGTGTTTTTATCTGCAACATCTTACGTGACATTTATTTTTGCTTTATCCTGTATCAAAATAAATTTGATTAAATATGAGTAAATGTCATCTGGTCCAATTTCTCCTCCCACATTTTTTCAGTTTTGAAGCGAATCTTTTTACCGAAAATGTAGCCGTAAAAATTTACCGAAAATTGTAGCGGTATCTTTTTACCGAAAATTCTATATCTTATTATCAATGAACGTGTACTTCCAGAATTGATTTCAAAATTGGAAAATAACGTTTATACATATTTTGTTCCTAATCATAATTACAAAGTAATAATCACTTTTTTAATGTCCCTGAATTTTTATGTCATTCGGTTACAAACAATTTTTTATTATTTTTATGATGGAGTTTAATTTTTCCCTCTGAATTAATTAACAATAGAAAATCATTAATTGTGTCAAAATTGAATTACACATAAGTAATCATAAAGAGTCGTTATTTAAGAGAAATAACGAATTTGAAAACCCTAAAGAGTGCGAGCATCAATTCGGTGTCATCCGGTCTCACGGGTTTATGGTTAAATGAAGCACATTTTGGAGGTAATTCTTTGAAGGAAATATTAATGAAAACGGAGATGAATAAGTTACTTTTTAAAGGAACTAGTTACCGTTACCGTTACTTCACGAAAAAAAGTAACTAGTTATCGTTACCGTTTCGAAATATAACTTTTTCTCAGTTACTTTTGCAAAAAAAGTAACTATCGTTATTTTTATCAGAATAATCAACGCTTATTTCTATCTATATTCTTTATTTTTAACGTTGGTAATTGTTCGAAAGTTTCGTCGTTCAATCTGACCCTTTTCAAATTCAGTATGATTTCTGCCACCATTCGAATAGTTGAAATGAAAAAATCGTTGCAAAGCAATAAACTATATTGATTTCCGTAATAAAAAAAGTTATTTCGAAAGTAACGAGAAAAGTAACGATTTTTATAGTTATAGTTAGTGATTTTTATAGTTATAGTTACTATAACTATTTATAGTTATAGTTACTGAAAAAATGTAACTAGTTACCAATTCGGTACCTATTTACAAAAGTAACTTCGTTACCATCATAGTTACCCAGAAAAAGTAACTATTATTATTATTTATCGGCATTTGGAACTCGAAAGTTCATTGCCTCATCTACCCGAGACCGCCACGCGTTTCTA
>JBAGKK010486380.1:0-16326 GCA_037177015.1 Euceroptres primus
GAATAGAGACGCGTGGCGGTCTCGGGTAGATGAGGCAATGAACTTTCGAGTTCCAAATGCTGATAAATAATAATAATTTCGGTAATCTAAAGCGTAAATTAAGAATTACGCAAAAAAGGGATGCTGTCGTTCATTATATCAGACGAATATCACTCAGAAAAATATTTAAATTAACCAAATTTTAAATTAACCAAATTATTACCTATGTGTAAGACCTCGAAAGCAGAAATATTAAAAGATTCGATATTTGTATGTCAAATATGCATAGACAAGTACATAAAATTGATGTAAGAAAATCAATAAATTTTGCTGCCTTTAAAAATTGGATATCGCTTAATTGAAAATTATAATTTGCACCAAGCTTTTAAAACTCCAGAAACATGATATGTTTCGATGAAAATGATAGTTTTTACATTAGCTTTTATACTTTCTTCCTGTGAACTTTAAGTCTATTTGGATGTTTCTTATTTTTTAAGTATGTATGCTAAGAATATTTTCTAATTATTTTTGAGTCACTGAAAATATTTAAAAGCTTACAAAAGAATATTTGCAAAGTATTTCGTCAAAACAGCGTAACCCCTAAAATTTTCGAAATTTTTTTTTTGCTAAAAAATTTTCTCAATTTGAAATACATTACCCAGTTAAACAATTTGTTCCAAAAAAATTTTGAAGTAGGTTTTTAAAAAAATTGTTATGCCAAAAGTACCTATCTCATTTTCTTTACAATAATTATGTAATTTCTTTGTCATGACTTGTGTGTCAGATTGCTTTAAATTATGTAATTAATAAAATGCAGGAATTAATTATAAGCAGTTTATTAATTCCTTATTAATTTTCGGGAGTAGATTTTTGTTATGTTATTAAATTCAAAAATAGAATTTTGGGAACGTTTTTTGTTCCTCCTGAAAAATTTGATTTCTTTGAGTTAGGCTGTTTGGCCGAAACACCTTTCATTTTAAATAATATGTCAAAAAGTGAAAGCTTCAAAACCCTAAAAAAATATTTATGAGAATCAGATGTAAATAACAAATAAAGAGTCTTGGATAGAAATAAAATCCTCCCTCCTACAAATATAAATGAGCTTTTTTCCAAGTCATCAGCAATTTATTTCAATCTATTTCACAAATGAAGAGTCATGAATAGAAATAAAATCTTCGCTTACAAATGTAAATGAACTTTTTTTCAAAGTCATCAGCAATTTATTTCAGAACAGTAATCGATTTTAAATTATACTTTATCAGGTTGGAGATTTCTTAGTGTCCATTTTTGGAAATCCTCTGGCTCTAACATCAGCTATAAACGGAGGATGGTACTGGGATCACCATGTGTGTCTTTGGTAAAAATAAAAATAAATACTAAAATTAAAAATATCATTATGACAAAGCAATATCTTTTATTTTTATCATTTATGTTATTTTAACTCACTTAAAATCATGTCGAAAAACGTATGGGCAATTTTTCTCTTTTGATCTAATTTTATATGAAAAATTATGCTGTTATAATATTTTGATATCATAATAAGATTGCAGTTAACTTTAATCAGGTTGAAATTTCAAATCGTAAAGGCTGTGTGCAATTGGAAGGTCGTTTATTATAATTCTTGTTTACTTATGAGAAAAGCATTTATAATAGACAATCAGGCATGAAAAGGTAGCTTCTATTCAAAAAATGCGTTTATAACAACTCATTTATGCCGGTATTATGAAATCTTACGCGCAGCATTAATTACAGGGCACATTGATTGCAGAACTTAACACAAAGTGTCAGATTTTATGAAGGACAAATTTCAGTTTACTGAAACCGTCACAGTGCGCTGAAAAAAATTGTAAAAATTAGAATATTTTGTTTTTTCAGTCTGACTCCACTAATGACATTTTCCATAAATATACACTATAGATTTTAAATTTATTATCCAATTATTTTATCTAATAAAAATTAAAAACTTAAATTATTAATAAATTATTAATTATTTAAATTTAACTCTTTAAAATAGAATAACAAAAATTAGTATGATTCTATTACATAAATGTATGAAGACCTGCCTTGTTTCAGAGCAATCACTATAGTGAAAATGTGGTTGAAATAGCAAGAAATTCTATTATATACGAAACGAGTGTTCTCTAGTCAGTAAAGCAAAATTAATTAATGAACATTCCTTATTCAATCAAATTCAGAACTGCAAACTTATTTTATAATATAATTTCTAAAAGTACAAAATTTAATTAACAAAATAGAAAGACTTATTTGTTTTTTTTCTTCTGATTTCCAATCTTTATTAAACATTATAGAGATATAGAGAGATACCGTTTAATTAAAAGTAGGTATTCCGTCGTTCTATATTTCTCTATAAATATGTATTTTATCCAAACTTTTTAATTTCAGAAGAATTTTCTTGAAGAAATTAATAATTATAAAAGATTTTGTATTATTTTCAAATGATATTGGAAGTATTTCGCGAAATATTTTTATACTTGAAAAAGATTGTAAATTATAAAGAAGCTGAAGAATTGTGTTCTAATAGTCATAGTTATCATTTAATTACAGGTATTATATATTGAACACGTATAATATTTACTGATGATGACAAGTTGTTGATTATTTAACATGCACGAGTAGTTTCACTCAGAGAAAACTTATTTTCAAGTTTAAAAAATCGTACTTTAACTTCTTTTTCTTGTTTCGATATGAAAATTTCTGTAAATTAAAAAAAATGTGATCACAAAAAAGTTTGTTTGATTCAAACAAATTTGTTTTGAATCAAATAATATTTTTTTGTATAAAAAAAAAAGTTTGTTTGAATGTAAAAAACTTTTTTCTATGTGTGAACACATATTTGCGAATCATAATTTCCCATGTGGATTTTGCTACAAGTCTGAAGCAGAAACCCGAACAGGTTAATTTCTTCCTTTTTGACTCGAATCAAGATTTACCAGGGGACATATATATTATATATTCACCATTCAATTCTACAATATTTGATGTCTCTAATGAACTAACGTAAGGAGATCTTTACATTAAATTAAAAAATATAATAATAAAAATAATAAAAAATAATAATTAATTCAAGCCCTACAAAACACAACGTTAATAATTAAAATGTATGTCAACACTCAGAAAAAAGTTTTTCATATTCAAACAAAATTTTTTTTAATCAAAAATATAATTGCATTGCTGTGGGGTATCAAAAACAGTTGTTTGACTCAAACAAATATTATTTGAATCAAAAAATTTTGTTTGAAACAAGCAAATATTATTTGAATTAGAAAATTTTGTTTGAAACAAACTTTTTTCTGGTCAAAAAAATTTTTTCTTAATGTAAACAAATTTTCATATTGAATCAAGAAAAACAGGTTAAAAAACGATTTTTTTAACTGGAAAATAAGGTTTCTCTAAGTGACGAAAGAATTGTCGAGCTTTCCGAAAAAAATTATAATTAAGTCGATTTTTGTAGCCGTTTTACACACTTTTTTTTAAAGCATCAATGATAAAAATGGTCCAATTTTAATAAACGACCAATTCTCTGACAAAAATAATTTTTAAAACATTTTCACATATATAATATACTATAATATAGTAAATAATAATAATAATATAGTTCATATTCGTGTAATGAGAATGTATAACCAATTGGTCGAAAGATAAAGTATGTTTTTAAAATATTTTTTTACTTAATTGCAAGGTATGCATGGCTTATGTCAACGCTCGGTCTGGCCAGCATTGGCAATTTAACGGTCATGGCAGTAGAAAGGTGGATGCTTATTACGAGACCAATGAAAGCGTTAACAATAAGGTAAGTCCTACAATTATTTTTAAAAGCCAGCAACAATTAAGCTCTGACTAGTAATTTAACATATTTTTCTCAGTGATAAGCAAGTTTTTAAACTCAGAAAACTATTTCCAAATAGGTATTTCAAATAATTCAAAAAGTTTATTAGGATTTAGGCTTAAATTCCAGTTTCAAGGATGAGATAACTTAGTTTTTCTATGTTTAATATTTTGATTCTAGATAACAGAAATTTGTCAATTTCATTAACCAATAATGTTTTTCTCTAAAAGGAAATTAAACCGAAGTATAAATAAAAAAAAGAAAAATCAGTACAATATATCATATTGGAAAAAATGCGGGATTATCTTTTTGCAGTGATGCATTCGAGCGATTCGATCCAGGAAACGAGCGATTTTTCATTTATTCTCGGTTGGACATCCGAGTTGTCATGTCGCTGGATACTCGGAAAAACGATCTTCTCGGATTCCGAGCAATATCAGACAATAGAACCGAGCAACCTCGGTTTTGATATTTTATAATGATCAAAGTAATATGCGTGCATTAAATAAATTTAAATCATCTTTCTTGTTAAATCAAGTGTAAATCAAATTTATTGTGCATATTAAAATATTTAAAAATAAGGAAAATTGCTGTGATTTTAAAATTATACTTTACAAATAATTATTTCGCTTGTCGTATTCTAAGGAGGATTCGAGGTTATTGTATCAAAAAAATAGTTAATTTTACTCGAATATGATTGATTTATACCTGGAGTATCTTGAAAAGTGAAAAACATTTTTTTCAATAAATACCGTAGAGTCCCGGCTATTAGGTACAACTTTTACGTATTTTTTTAGATTTTTTTAACTTTACGCACAAGAAAATTTTTTTCAGCTTTTTCATTTCTTCAGGCAGTTAGGGGACTCATTAATATTAACGAAATATATTTTTAGAAGGATATATAATTTGTTCAATATCCACCTAAGATTCTAAGGTCATATCTAACCACTTATATAATTTACTGGCCATCCCCATCTTGATCAATTTAACTGATCTATTATCCATAATTTAACTAATACAAATTTTCTCCAGGAAGCAAAAAAATTAGCTCTATATTAAAATAATAATAATTACAGATACCGTTTTAGGTATAACATTTTCTGTTATAATTGATGATAACATTTTCAAAGTGCGGCACAAAAACTTGATTCTATCATCGATTGAGTTGCAAAATCGAAAATAATAGAAACTGAAAAGAAAGGTTAGGTTTCTGACAGCTATCTTCATATTTTATACAGTTATATTTCGAAAACTATCAATTACTATGAAATATTATTTTAACTTAGCTTTTTAAGAGAGAAATAATTAAGAAAGAAACAAATACCCGACTGCACAAAACTGAAAAATTAGCACATAGCATATAACTTGCTGAATCAGCCGAATTGTACCGACGATATTCGAATTTTCATATTCATTTACATTCATTCATAATATTCATTCAATTTTCTTTGAACTAATTAATGAAAACACAAACTCACATTTATGAAACAAATTCTTTTTACCACTTTTTGGAATAAAAACACGGGCAACCGAGAATTTTTTATTGCTTTTAAACTATTGAACTGATACAAAGTTTGGAAGTTTTAATACATAAGGAAATTGATAAGGCAACTTTGGAATAAAAGTTCATGAACAAGATCCTCGAGGTTTATATCATAATGTATTTATTTCATATTTTTTAAAATGATATAATAATTGGAGAATCGTTAAACGTTACTTGTTTTACATTAAACTAGTAAAGTAACTCGAGTTCTGTAGAAGTGAAGGATTTGCTAACTTTCTGACACAAAAGAAGTGCTCATAAAGCTTTTTAATTTCATTCAAGTTTGCATTTTAGTAACAAAAAAACTCATTTTCTATATGAGCATGCATAAAATAAATTCCTGATATATTTTGCACAAAATATTTCATTGTAGTAATAATGAAAATGCCAAAAGAACGACACAAAGGACACGTATAACAAGCCTCTTAATTTAGAGATTTCTAAGCAATATCAACATTTTTTGACAAAAAATATGTTTTCAAAGAAAATGACAATTTCTTATAAAATTAAAATTGCATTCTTGAAATAGTATTTACTTTTAATTATTCTTAATTATATTAGAGGATTTTGAAAAAGGAAAAATAATTTTTCTTGCCCCAAATGTTAATGAAGCCTTTTTCCCAAGTTTATGAATGCTTATGAAAGCATGAATGTCTCGCAAATCTCAAAGCTTGCAAATAATTAGAAGCCTCTGATTCTAAAGAAATGTAACCTGACTGTAACTTAAGTTTTTAGCAATATCATGGAATTTATCCTTGTGAAAAGAAAAATTGATTTAAAAAAACATATTTATTGTAAATTATCAAGGTTTAAAATTGGTATTTTTTGCCATTCCTAATTTAAATTTATATGTATATGCGTTATTTTCTGCTCTTCCAATATTACAATAATATTTTACTTGGAACATGATATTTAAAGTTTTCATTTAATTATCGCTACAGGTAAGGCTCAATTAAATTTACTGCAATATCAGTGCAATCAATTTAATGAATGCCTAAAATTATTTAAGGGAAATAGGAAAGGAGCAAAATACATTTATGTAAAAATACCCAATTTACTAACTAGAAGCATCAAAAAGATGGTGACGTGATTCTTCCCTCGTTATTCTCTGGTTAAAGTTACAGAAAACATTTAGGGAAGGGGCAATTTTTCATTCATGAGAAATATAAAATACGTATTTAAATTCCTAATTATAATTTATTTATAAATTTATGTTTATATTTTTGTATATTCATTTAATAATTTAATTGTTTCTCATTATATTGGAGAATAAGTCGAGATTTAAAAAAATGTTGAGGGAACTTTTAGATCTGAGATTGTATAATATTATGTCAAGTTGAAAAGTAACTATGTACTACTTATGCAACATTTTTATAATTATACTTTTTAAAAATATTAAAGTAAAAATTCAGAAATCATGACCTCCAAAAGATATTCTCCTGCTTTCTTCAAGAGCAAGCAGAAGAAATTTCTCTGTATTACTTTCTGGGAAGTTTATTTCATAGTCGAAGTATTTCACCAGAAAGTTGATTAATAATAAGTCTGATTTTCAAGAGGCAATTAGCTGTTTATTATTGAGCTAGAATGTAAGAGACCATTGTAAAAGAAGACAATTGAAAGAAAGGTGCTGAAAAATCGAGAAATGTTCGATGTTGACCTGTTCCAACATTTTTTTTCCTTCTTTTGAAAACCAATACATATTCCGAAATATGTTTTTGTTTGATGCGTGAAATTGCAAGAATTTTATGCATTTTTAAAGCAAAAAGTTATATCACATTAATGTTAAAAATCCATTAAGTGATGTATTTTAACATCCCGAATAAAATTACCAATAAAATAACCTGATTGAACTTGTTTTTCAATTTTTGCTTTTAATAGACATGCTGGTCTTTTGTCATTCTTTGTTTGGATATACGCTTTATCTCTATCTTTCCCACCCTTATTTGGCTGGGGCAGTTATGGACCAGAAGCTGGAAATATATCCTGCAGTGTTTCTTGGGAAACTCATGATCCTGTAACGCACAGTGGAAGTTACATCGCATATCTATTTGTATTTGGCTTGTTTATTCCAGTACTTGTGATTGGATTTAGTTATGGTGCCATTATCATTACCTTAAGAACTATCAAGAGAAGAATTGGTGAGAATTTCTTTATTTTAAAAAGAAAGTTAAAATTATTACAATCTTCGTCAAAATAATAAAAATTATGCCTATGTATCGATTTAAAGAATAAATTACTATTATTTATATTCATAACACATTAAGCCTTATAAATCCAGGTCACTTAAAAACGAGACACTTATAATTATAAAGAATTTACTCTTATTTTATATTACTTATAATACTCAGTGGGGGATTATATTGACCCTCGATGAAAATAATCGTTTATAATATTGGATGTTAATTTTGGTCATCTAATATTATATACGATTATATTAGTTATAATATAAAAATAATATCAAATATTATTTGTCTCAATATTATTATATTATTTGAGACCTTTGCAAAAAAATTTATAATAAAAATAATAAAACACATAATTAAAAATGTGTCTTGTTTTCAGGTGCTAGAATCCTAGATTATAGAAACGAAAAAAAAGGGAAGAAATAATTTTATGCTATAGAAAATATCATAAAGTTCTGAAATGCACACAAATACTTCTAGAAATAAATATGTGGTTGTCAATTCTGAATGTAAAAAAGCTTATTTATTTTTTTAGAAAATTGACTAATTCACTTATATTTTATTTTTTCATGAAACATTGATAAAAATAAGAAAGAAATAAACTATATGGAAATACTATAAAACAGAGTATAAACAGCTTTTCTCATTTAATTGACTTTGAACTACAAAACTTCAGAATTTATTGAATTCGATAACAGTTTTAGATTATACTTTTCTCGTACGATCTCGTCTCATGCTACGTTAGTTTGGGTAATTCATACTATGACAGTATACATCCATACTTATTTAGTATGAATTCATATAATTCATACTAAATAAGTATGGATATATACTGTCGTAGTATGAATGTTGTCATACTTATTTAGTATGAATTCATATAATTCATACTAAATAAGTATGGATGCATACTGTCATAGTATGAATACTCTCATACTATGACAGTATACATCCATACTTATTTAGTATGACTTTACATAATTCATACTAAATAAGTATGGATGTATACTGTTAAGTATGAATTATCCAAACTAACGTAGCGTGAGACGAGATCATACGAGAAAAGTAAGTATGTTCTCTCGGTGTGGTACTTCACTTTTGAACAAAAAATCGGTCATTAGTTTTACTGATCATCTTCTTTGAAAAAAATTCTTTTAATCTGTAGAATTTATTATAATTTCAGGTTCAAGGCGTAGACAAGAAGAGAGAGTCACGAAAATGGTAGCCGTAATGATCACAGCCTTTATGACTGCTTGGACTCCATACTCTATTGTAGCTCTAGGAGCGCAGTATTTTAATGTAAGTGTTAATTAAAAGATTGAAAATTCAATGAAACAATGAAAAAAAGATGTTAAATTTGTCTTCTAATCGTCAATTTAGCATTAAATTAAAGTAAATTTAGAGTAAATTAGCACTTTGCTCTGTTATTGAAAAGTGTTTTTTAGTTTCAACAGTGAATCTTTTTTTACATAGGGTATTTTTCATTGAATTATCTATCATTATATTAATATTTCTATAATAAATTTTACTGTAACTACATATGCAAAGCATACATATAAAATAATAATATTCATAATACCACGATTAAATGTTCATTAAAATCATGAAATAAATTGAAAACTAATAAATTGCACTTGATGACTACTATTGCAGATGAAACTTTCACCTGAAACAGCTATGGTGCCAGCTATTTTGGCAAAAACATCGATTTGTTACAATCCCATCATTTATGCAGGTTTAAATAACCAATTTGTAAGATCTATGAAACATATATTTGGAATACAAAACGAAACAAGAGCGGAGAGTACAAGAGCTGCTGTGAGTACAAGAGGAGCTCAGAGTGTAAAAGGAGTTGACAGTGTAACTGCATTAAGTTTGTTGAATCATGAAAATAAATTAATAATATGTGAGAAAATAAGTGAGGAAGAAAAATAATAACAATGCAATGTATTAACATTTTTTTTAAAAAGAATAACTTGTGACGAAGAAGTCGAAAGAATATTTGTGTACTGGATATTATACAAATCGAACAATATATTTTCTGTTTTGTACATTATTTTTGACAAAAAAGTAAATACTGCTTAATTAATATAAATTGAATTAATATATGTACATAGTAATATTTTTAACCAAAAAATGTTTTACTTGATACGAATTGAATTAATGTAAGTATGTAATATTTGCAATTTATGTAATAATATATGTAATAATGTATGTAATAATAGTAATAATATTAATAATAATAATTATTATGTATGTACGTATAATATGTTCAGTGTGCATTTAAATATGAAATTGGATAAATAAAGTATTTTCTATACTTCTGATCAATTAAAAATTATGAAATAGATAGTAGTTGTTGATATCCTATCGCATGAAACATTTAGTAAATTAATATTTAGGAATATTTCAATTCAAAATAATCGAGCGTTTATAATTACCGTGCCTATTTTACCATATATATGGTAATGAAGTTATATCAACCTAAATATTCTCAATTGTTGAGCTTCAAATAATTCCAAAAGAACATACGTGGTCAAATCTCTAGAACTTTCAACTTTTATAGTTGACGCATTTAAAATAAAATAACTCTGTTATATGACAGTATAATTGAAGCCAAATATTTGATTTTTGTGTTTAGAGTACCTAAACTAATCAATTTTGACAATAATCAGTTTATTTAGTCTGTAGCTTGAATTTAAATCGTTTTTAAAAGCTGGATTCTCGATTCCGTGAAAAAGTAACTTGTCACAACTGCATTCTTCCAGCCCAAAATCAATATTACGGATAAAGACAGTACGATAAAAATCTGACAAAATTTCTACCTTAAAAAAATGTTTAAAAGTCATTTCTATAAGCAGAAATGATGAGTTGATGAGCAGTACGTGTCGTGTGTGAAACGAAATACACCGTTTTTGAATATGAAACTAAAATACTTGTCTCGACCGCTACACTGAACACTTTTCAACATTTTTTGAAAGTACTAAAGGTTAGACGGTTTTCTTTGACATATTATGAAATCTAAAGCCATACCAATAATATAGTCCATTGAAATCAGATGTGCTGATGTTCTGGTTCAAATAATGAAGATAAATAAGTTCAAATTTCAGGCGAACAAAAATCACTGTCACGACTAAACATTTGAGCACATCATAAAAACTTATTCAAAAAATGAATAATTGACAGCACATTTTCAGGGAAAAGTTTTTAACCGTTTCGTGCTTGGTACCCTTTACAGTTAATAAATAGTTATTTTTGAAAAAGGAGTATCATTTTGTATACTTTTGTCACGACGGAAAAATTAAATTTATTTTGAGGTCTAAAGTTGGGTTTTTATCGCAATTTTTCGATAAAAATCAGCAGTTTGACATTTTTGTGTAAACAATAACCGAGTTTAGAAGTCGCGCTGCTTATAAAAATAAGGGTAAACTTGTCCCTTAAATAATATAAACCTTAGGAAATATCATTAGAACACTACAATGATTTTTATTTTGTTTATTAAAATAATTTTAATAAGCTTTCGTAATGTTTTTAACGCATAACCCTATCATTCCTAAAACTAATTAAAAATAGCAAGTACCGAAATAAACTGACTACACGGAAAAAATTAGTCACTTAAAATTTAGGTGGTTATTTGAGGAATCTTGGACAGAGAGAAAAGTCTTGAAATGTTTCAATGACTTTAAAGGAATAATAGAAAATTATTTATGAGATGTAGAATTAAGTTTCACATTTCTTGCTAAAGATAATTTAAGAGACGAGAAATCAAAGAACTGAGATACAAATCGTCGAAGTTTTCGGCCCCCACCATAGCAGTATATTTTAAAGTTAAACATTTCTAATTTTACAAACTTCGAAAGTAATGAAAAGTTTAAAATGTACCGTCTCTTTAATGGAATTTTTAATTAAAAAATGTATTACTTTAAAAACGTACAAATTTGAGAAGCCTAAAAGTTTAAAAGTTGAAAAAATCTGAAATTTTAAATTGAATATATTAAACCTGTCGATATTTAAAAATTAATTTCATAACATTTATTACATTGCTTATTTATTAAAATTGTTTATAAAATTGCTTAGTTTTTTAATTTAAAAAGCTCGAATTTTACGAGCACTTAATTTTGAATAAATCGACCTTCAGTAACTCTTGAAAAAGCAAAATTACTTTTCGAACAACCCAATAGTTTAAGAAATATCCATAATAACAATTTCAATAGCATAATAGATATTATCTTGATAATCGTGTTGTTTAACAGGCGAACGATTTTTAGCAAAAATAGTTTATGAAATAAAATTTAATTTTTTATTGAACTTATTTTCATATTGCTTAATGTAAAAAATTCAATAATAATACTATTATAAAGATACAAATGTATATATATATATATATATATATATCAATTTAATAATAATAATAATAATAATAATATAAATTAAATTACAATTGAAAAAATAACTGAATAAGTTTTCTAAAATTTTCGTGCCTACAATATTGTTAAGTACAGTTAAATTACATCTGAAATCAATAAATCATTTTGTTTATACAAGCTTTCCCAACAGGGAGATTTTTTTCTTTCCTTCCTTCTAGATTTTTTCGACTTTCGTCAACTGGGTTAGAGAATATAACGCCCTTGCGTTCTACATTTTCAGCGACTGCCGAGACTAGTACACAAAGTCGACGAATTTTTAAGCGACTAATTCTTTCCGTGTAATAATACAGGCCTGCGAAACAAAAACTTTTTAACTCTGTTTGCGAATAAAGAGTGGTTTCTTATGCAATTTTGTGTGCTGAATCCGAATCTGCCTTCAGAATTTATCAATCATTTCAAATTTTCGAGATATGTATATACGGGGTAAAATGAGCCAAAAATGACAATTTTGGTTGTTTTTGTCACAATTTTTCAGACAACTAGAATTTTCCCCACTTTTTTTACTAATTGTACCACATAGTCCGTTTCTTTCCCTTTCAAACGCGCCTTTTTTTATTTTATCTTCCCAACACGTTTTTTGCCGAGATATCGTACTTCGAAGATATTAGAATTTCAACAAAACATATGGAACAAAATGGAAATATTTAAAGAACCTTTTTTTCTTCATCTGAAATTCAGTCAGTGATGGAATATTTTCCAGGATGAGTGTAATAAAAATCCCTCACTTATTCAACTCCTACTGTCGATTGAATTACAGATGGAGAAAAAAAGGTTCATAAATATTTACATTTTGTCCTATGTGTTTTGTTGAATTTCATTATCTTTAAAGTGCGACATGTCGGCAAAGAAACATCTTAAGTAGATAAAAAAACGAGTTTGAAAGAGGAAGAAACGGACTACATAGTACAAGTAGTAACAAAATTGGTAAAAATTTGAGTCGTCTGCAAAATTTGAGAAAAACAACCAAAATCGTCATTTTTGGCCCATTTTACCCCATATATCTCGAAAACCAGGTGTGATAGCCAAATTATGAAGGCAGATTCGTATTCAAAGGACAAAATTGCATAAGAAGCCACTCTTTATTCGCAAGCAAAAATTCTTGGGTGGCCTGTGTAATAGTTCCTAACTCATAAAAAAATCCCCATTGATGTGCTTAAATATTTAATTTGTTAAATTTTCAAACTTAAAAATTGAAGGTTACAGAGATTTGCCCAGAACTATAAATGTTTCTTAATAATAGGTAAGTGCATTTAAAAATGTTTTAAAATCAAGGTTTGCGGTAGTGAATTAATGAACAAAGCATATAAAAATTAAAATTTGCAATCTATATCGTGTATAAAGTCATGAACCATCTCTAAACTGCTTACATTACTTAAAAAAAGGGGCCCGGACCCTCATTTGGATATATGTCATCTCGACAATATTTTTTTAAATTTCAAAATGACCTAAGGTCATCATAACAAGTATGAGTATGATTATATCTTTTAATTTTGAATTAAATGAACATTTTAGGTGGAAAAACGATAAAATTTCCTCTCTGAGGAACAACGAATGCAAACATTTGTTAAATTGAGTTTTTACGTGTGATATAATGTGAGCAATCAGAACATCATATTTTTTCAAAGTCTCAACCTTGAAGGGAAACCTTGAAGCTTGCAAATAATAAAACCCTTTGATTCTACACAAATGTAACCTGGTAGTAACTTAAGAAATTTTTAGCAATATCATGGAATTTATCCTTGTGAAAAGATAAATTCATTCAAAAATACATTTATTGTAAATTATTATGGTTTAAAACTGGTATTTATTGCTATTTCTAATTTGAATTTATAATGTATATGCGTTATTTTCTGTTCTTCCAATATTAAAATAATATTTTACGTGGAACACGATATTTAAAGTCTTCATTTAATTATCGCTACAGGTAAAGCTCAATTAAATTTACCTCAAAATCAGTGCAATCAACTTAATGAATGCCTAAAATTATTTAAGGGAAGATGATAAATGAGTAAAACACGTTTACATAACAATAACCAATTTACTAACTAGAAGCATTAAAAAGATGGTAACGTGATTCTTCCCTCGTTATTCTCTGGTTAAAGTTACAGAAAACATTTAGGGAAGGGGCAATTTTTCATTCATGAGAAATATAAAATACGTATTTAAATTCATAATTATAATTTATTTATAAATTTATGTTTATATTTTTATATTCATTTAATAATTTAATTTTGTTTCTCATTATATTGGAGAATAAGTCGAGATTAAAAAAAAAATGTTGAAGGAACTTTTAGATCTAAGATTGTATAATATTATGTCAAGTTGAAAAGTAACTATGTACTACTTATACAACATTTTTCTAATTATACTTTTAAAAAATATTAAAGTAAAAATTCAGAAATCATGACCTCCAAAAGATATTCTTCTGCTTTCTTCAAGAGCAAGCAGAAGAAATTTCTCTGCATCACTTCCTGAGAATTTTATTTCATAGTCAAGCCCGGCCTCAGGTTATAAATAAGATATAAAGCATCTTGAATATTATATTAAGGGAATTTGATACATAATGATGTCACGAATTACCGACCGATTTTTTATTTATATTCAGCGAGTTTATTAAGAGAGAAATGCAAATATAGTGCTGAAATTTGAGGAAATAGTAAGGAGTATATCATCAAGAAATCGATGTCTGGTGCGTTTGAATTTTTATTTTGAAAAAAAATTATTTTTGAAATATTTTTTTTCGAAATATGTAAAAAATGAAACGCACCAGGCATCGATGCCTAACTATATTGTTTATTATTTTTTGCCAAAATTTCAGCATTATATTTGCATTTCTCTCTTAATAAACCCGCTGAATGTAAATAAAAAATCGGTCGGTAATTCGTGACATCATTATGTACGACATATCCTTAAAGCTATTATAATTTATTTTTTAAGTCACAATTTTACAGATATGTCGGCTTAATAATCATTACCATCTTTAAACTGCTTACATTATTAAAACACAGGAGCCTGGACCCTCATTTGGATATTTGTCATCCCGACAATTTTTTTTTATTTCAAAATGACCTACGGTCATCATAAAAAGTACTGATAATTACATATCTTTTAATTTTGAATTAAATGAACATTCTAGGTGGAAAAGCGATAACATTTCCTCTCTGAGGAACAGCAATGCAAACATTTGTTAAATTCAGTTTTTACGTATGATATAATGTGAGCAATCAGAACATATTTTTTCAAAGTCCCAGCCCTGAAGGGAAATGATCCATCCAAGTATTTTTTTTATGACGAGAAATAGAAAGTTAAAAAATTATTTTTAAGAAAAATATGAAGTTTCATAAAATTATTTTTAAAGACGTTTCAAAATTATACATTTTATTTAATTACATCTCTGATTTCATGTCTATAGTTTGAATGCCCAGTCAATAAAGTAATTATCTCCCAAACCCTATAATAACTCTATAATCAAAAGTATAATAAAATTGAAGGGTGTCTTTTGGAAGGGTAACGATTCGATGCGCAAGTCATATTATTTTCTTGGAGGGGTTGCGTGGAGAAGGGGCTGGCCTATGTTTACTCAATATATAAGGATTCAATTTCTGTAGGACCATACTAAGTTTTGGTATATACTGGAAAACAGTCCTCTTCTTCTTCTTCACCGATCTTCTAACCATATTTAAAATTTTTTTTAAGTTCCTTAAAAAGAGGGTGCAGTTTTGAAAAATAAGTTAATCTATTAAACGAATTGAAATAGATAAAAATGTCTTTAAATAATACTGCCGATTTTCAAATCTCGACTGATAATCAGTTGAGTCAACTCTCTTTCATAGGAGCGGGAATAGCATTGGCTCTCATTACAGTCACAGGATTCACTCTCAACCTGTTCGTTATTATATTCATTCTTTACGATACGCAAAATCTTTGGACACCTGTTAATATTGTGTTACTCAACTTGTCGGTGGGTTCTTGAGCATGAATGAAATTTTATGTTATTGTTGTGTAAATGTTTTGCAATGAAAAAGTTTATTCGTTGTACGTAAATTTGTATTTGTTTGAAATAAATTGTTGTAATTTTTAATAAAGATGTTTTATGTTTTAAAAAAGTGTTTTGGTATTTTATATTATATTATTTTCACTAAACAATAAATTAATTTTTTACCATTAATTTAAACTCCTGTAATATTCAATTAAATTTAAATGGCTATTGTTTCGGACTTAAATGTTCATTACATACTACATTGCATTACTTGCTTTATTATTACATGATCAATTTCAGTGGCGCCTACGGTCTCTATCTGTCCTTTCGCACCTTTTCACAGAAACAAGTGAGAGCAAAAGAAATAGGAA
>JBAGKK010486401.1:0-36244 GCA_037177015.1 Euceroptres primus
TATATAAGCGAATATTTTTTGCTTATATATGAGGAAATAATTGTTTTAATTACAAGGTTTTATTAAGCGTGTTTTTATCTGTAATATCTTATGTGGCAATTATTTTTTCTTTATCCTGTATTAAAATAAACTTGATCAAATATGAGTAAATGTTATCCAGTCCCATGTCCCCTCCTACATTTTCTCAGTTTTGTAGTGTTATATCTTTTTACCGAAAATTCTAAAGCTAATTATCAATGCACGTGTACTTCCAGAATTGATTGCAGAATTTAAAAATAAAGTTCATATTTTGTTTCTAATCATAATTGCAAAGTATTAATCACTTTTTAAATGTCCCCGAATTTTTATGTCATCCGGTCACAAAACAATTTTTTATTATTTTTATGATAAAGAAGTTCATTTATTATTTTTATGATAAAGAAGTTCAATTCAGTGTCATCCGGTCACACGGGCTTATGGTTAAATGAGGCACATTTTGGAGGTGAGTCTATGAAGGAAATATTAATGAAAACATGTACTTCTTACCTCTAAAACACTTGATTAATAAGTTATTCTAGAGTAAAGTTATTCCTTTGAATTATAAAATTTTTCATAGTTAACTTTGTCATCCGGTCACACAACAGGTATTTACGAACAGTGAAGTTAGTTGCAAAAATAAATATTATTGATATTTAGAATATTTTTAAATTTAAAAATAGTTTTTAATAATCTTAAACCAATATTTTATTTTGATTACAATGTTTTTATGGTAAAATAACATTATATAAGCCTCTAAAAGAAGATCTAATTATTACTTAAACTTGAAAAATATTCTAAATCGTTGAAGTAAAAAGTTTGTCATTAAATTAAAAAAAAATTTGAATCGAAAATAAGAACGCACTTCTTTACCTCGCTTATAATTATTTTTACACGTGATTAATATAAACAGAAAAAAAGTTTTGTGCTGATTGAAAATACTTTTTTTTCAGTATCAAAACGAAAAATTCCAACTTTTTGATTTTCACCCTTATATTTAATATATAAAAATAAAAGAAAATTTGAAAAACAATTTAAAATCAAAACAAGAACTTGAGAAAATTGATTGTAACTATAAATTCTCAAATTGGATCTGCTCAACGTTTATTCAGAAATTTGCGTGAGATTTACTGACGGGTGTAGAAGTGTTTTAGCCTTTAGCGGACGTACTCGTCCTGCGTGTGTAAAAAGGAACGAAAAAACGAGAATGGCCGGAAAAAAGAAAGCGGTGTTTTTGTGCAGACGCGACTATAAATTTGGCGCGACCCTGCATTTTGCCCGAAAACCTATCGCAATAAATACGAGCGACGGGAGCTTCCAGCCCGTGGTGAGCAGCCGCTGTTATACTCTAATGCAGTGCATATGGAACAATAATTTATAACGCATTCTGCAGGTACTTTTCCCCCCGGAAAATTCCATAAAATGAGAGCATAAGTGATTTGACCTAAGGCTTTGTTTTCAACAAACTTTTGATTCCTATGTGATCATTTTTATAAATTCAATACCGATATTTACTTTAAGATAAAATACTTATTTATATTTCCAAATATATAAATATTTAAATTCAGAACTCGGGTACTATCTTAGTGATAATTTACATTAATTAAAGAGTATATGTTTAAATTTATTTTAATTAATCGAGATTCACAATATCGAATCGCCGCCAAGTACAAAAAAATGCTACCGAGAATCCTTACCTCAAACATTCTCAAACGTTCTTTGGATTGTTGCCGTAATTCTTGACCGATTTCGATAAAATTTAAACGCCAACTGATCATGCTAAAAAAATAAGTTTCACCCTATTTAGAAGTCGGTAGCTTCAAAATTGAAAAACTTTTACTCATGGAAACTGTAAAAAACTAGTATTTCAAATCTTTGCCCCTTGGTGCAGCCTATTCTTTCTGGTCGGGTTAGATAAAAATTGGATGGCATATGCGCATCGTCATATTCTTGATTCATTTTCAAGGATTTTTTGACATCTTTATTAATTTAAGAGATATTTACGATTTTATAAAAACTAAAAAAACAAATTTTCAAATTACAATCAATATTTCTGTAAATAATGAATATATTGAAAAATCCTAAAAAAATGAATTACGATTACGACATTGCGCATATACCATCCAATTTTCATGCAAATTAGTCCACTAGATTAGGCTGTAGCTGTGAGCAAGGATTTGAAGTTCTATTCCGGTTTGCATGAGTATTACAATTTTGAAGCTTTGGCATTCTAACTTACAGAATAATTATAATTAATATTACTAATTAATTAATTAGTAATATTTAATTAAAAAGTAATAATCAATATTACTAATTAATTGTAATTATTAATCATTACAATTAATGGCATCATTTTTTACATATACTGTACAGGAATTTTAAATCCGATGAGTAATTTCAGAAATTTTAAACATTTTATTCAAAATATTAAAATTTCAAATCTTTGATTACAGCTTAGTATTTAGGACCGATTTGCATGAAAGTTGGATGGTATATGCGCAATATCATAATTTTCATTCGTTTTTAAGGATTTTTCAATATATTCATTATTTACAGAGATATGTACGATTTTATAAAAAATCTAAAAAAAAATTTCACGGAATAAGCAATAACTCTGTAAATAATAAATATATTGAAAAATCCCTGAAAACGATTCGAGAATATGTCAGTGCACATATACCATTCAATTTTCATACAAATTGGTCCAAAAGAATAGGTTGTAGAAGTGAAGAAAGATTTGAAATTCTAATTTTTTACTGTTTCCATGAGTGAAAGTCTTACAATTTTGAAATTACGAACTTCTAATTTACATAATTATATGCTATCAATTTTTTAATATAATTTACAAGAATTTTCAATCCGTCAAATAATTTCTGAAGTTTTAAATATTTTATTCAAAAAATTAAATTTTTAAGTATTTGTTCACCCATTTATTTATTCGACCGATTTACATGAAAATTGGATGGTATATCTGCACCATCATATTCTTAATTCATTTTTAAGGATTTTTCAATATATTAATTATTTACAGGGATATTGAAAATGCTATAAAAAATGAAAAAAATTGACAAAATAATCAATATGTAAATAATGAATGTATTGAAAAATTCTCAAAAATGAATCAAGAATATGATGTTGTGAATATACTGTCCAATATTCATGTATGTAAATCGGTTCAATAGATTTGGCTCTCGAAGTGAGCAAAGACTAAAAATTATAATTTTTCAATTTTGTTGGCCGATTAACATTTTAAAACATTTTAAATTTAACATTTAAAACATTAAAAAACATTTTAAAACATTCAAGTTTAATTATTATTAAAAGATACAAAAAATTGTAAAATCCCAACAAAAACATGGCACATGCAAAAAATTGTCCAAGTTCAACCAATATTCTTACATTACAATCACAGTGTCTAGCGGACCAGGAAATCGGAAAAAACCCGGGAATTTGTTTTCACCGAGAGAAAACTGGGAATTTTATTTCAGATAGGCAATTTTTTAATTTAATAGTAAAATCTACTTATTTTCACTTTATTTACAGCTATTTGAAAAGGGGAAAAATAAATTTCGAAAATAAAAATGAAGACTAATTTTTATTTTTGCAAAAATGTAAAAAAAGTGTATAATTTAATATTTAAGAAAGGAAGAAGATGCTAATGTGTTTATTTCGTGAGAAATTATAAGTAATCTATGATAATATTTATGTTATTGTAAATAAAAAATGTAAAATTGGTCGGGAAAATGAAAAATTTTGTCGGGAAAAAACCGGGAAAACCCCGCGATTTTCAAATGGTCTGATCGCTAGATACCCTAACAATTCGTGAGATAAAAAATAGATTGCCAAATGAAATATACAACTTTTTTAAAAGAAAGAAAAATTGTAAAGTAAAATCTCCTAATGGAAAAAAATTAATTTCAATAAATATATTGAAGAAAAATTTTAACTTGGCAGGATTTTTAAAATTAAATTAATTATCAATCTTACAAAACTCTTTTTTTAAATATATTTATTGAAATTAAATCCTGCCAAATTAATTTTTTTTCAATTTATATTTATTAAAATTAATTTTTTTACTTTCAATAGGATACTTTATTTTATAATTTTTCTTTATTTTAAAAAAGTTGTATATTTCACTTGGCAAACTATTTTTTATATCATAAATTGTAATGTACGAATTTTTTTTAACTTGGTTAACCTTTTGCATTTGTTATGTTTTTGTTGTTTTGTTACATTTATTTATCTAAATATTCTAATACCATTAAAGGACAATTAATACATTATGACGTCATGTAATCCGAATAAGGGTTCTAACCCCCTTTTGTAAAAATTAAAACTGATCAATATTAATCTTATTTTACAAAATAAAATATATACCGCATACCGCTCTATTATGTCTTTTATCATTTACCAAAATTAAAGATCGATACATTCATTATTTTGGTAATAAGTTCGCTGAATGTAAACATGATATTGTTTTCGCTTTCTCAAACATGATGACCATAGTTGAGCTTTATCTGGCTTTACATTCAGCAGATTTATTACTAAAATAATGAATTTATCGATTGTAATTATGGGAAATGATAAAAGACATAATAGAGCATCAATGTCTACCGCAGTAAAAATTTTACTTTGTGAAATAATATGATTTTCATCATTTTTAATTTTTATAAAAGGACGTTAGAATCATCATGCTTATAACATGACGTCATTATGCATCAAATATCCTTAAGTTTCACAGTAAAAAAGAATCCTTAAAATTGTTACACCTAAAAATACATGGTTTGGATTGAATTCAATAAAATTTATCAATTCAATAAAATATTTTATAATTTAAAATTGTTACACCTAAAAATACATGGTTTGGATTAAATTCAATAAAATTTATCTGAATGTAAGACTCAATTCGGAAATTCAGGTAGCGTGGTATTAATATTGCTCAAATGAAAACAAATTTTACTTAATTTAATCCAAAACATTTTAAGTATTCTTTTTTAGTGTGTTTGTAAATTATTGCTTTTAGTAAATTATTTTAAATACATTTTTCTAGACATCTTCCCTTTAATTTCATTATCGCATTTATCATGATGGTTTAAAAAATATTTCCTATAACCATTTATGAATACAAATCACGACCACTTTCCTGTTTCTGAAGTACGTAGTCATAAAAAATATAAAAATGATTTATTCGCATAGAATTTACAAGGAGCGTAACAGTTACACAACGAAATGCATTTCTTTGAAAATGTATTTCAAATATGAACCGTTTTCTGCGTTTCCCAATGCTACCCACACATTTTCTGGAATCCACAATCGTATTATGAATACACTCAAGGATTCAAGAGTATGAGAAAATCTTTCCAATTTATTCTTGCCTTACATCGAGAAAATACTTTTAACATTCCCGTTCAACTCTATCGAGTTTTCAGTTTGACAAAAATTCACTGTTATTTTTTTGCTGAATTTCTTAATGTTTTTTTAGTGCACATAGAAAAACTTTGATCTTTATTTAGGCTAGATTCTGTCTCAAAATGACGTACTCTGTTAGAAAGTTCTTGAAATTTGAATCACTTTTCAATTACTGTGATTGAAAATTCATTTACTGTGGTTGAAAAAAAAATATATATTTATAAAACATTAAATTATCAAGGCATTAGCTGTCAAAATAAATCCAACTAAAATTCCATTACTTTTGGTAGAAAACTGATTCAGTTACGGTAATTGTATACAACTTCGATTAAAGTATGTAATTGAAGTTTTTTCTAACAGTGTTCAACAGAAATGAGACTTACAAACAAATGAAATTAATAAGAAAATTTAAATTGTTTTCTGTTGTTTGAAATGAGATGCAACAACCATTTCAATTTGTTTTTTGCACAAAAAAATAATTAAAACAACAAATAGGAAATACTTTTCCTGAGTTTGGACGCTTTTAAATTAACAACAGTAACTCGCAATTATCGAAACAATTCAGTTTCAAATTTCAGAGCAATTTAAGCTAACTATCTTAAAACATTTTCTTAATAGATTTGAGTAGGAGACGGAATAAAATATGCAAAGAATTCCATTTAGAAAATTCTTTAGAATGATAAAAGGAAAAGCAATTGTTTTCTCTCATTTTCCGCGAATTTCCTGAAATTTTGAGGAGAATAGAGACTGAAAGTGGACGGGGGAAGATCACAGAAAGCTGCATTAATTTCACCTAGGAACAATGGCACGATCTTTCGTACTTGCACACGTCGTATCGCCACCCAATTGTATCTCTTCCTCAACGGCATAAACTAACTCTGTAGCACTGCAGAGTCCCATTCTGATTTTCAGGAAAAGATAAGAACTGCCTTCGTTATTATTCGTCCGTGGAGGATGGTGAAGTGAAATCCAGCAATCAAGTGATGCATTAAAAGTATTTGGCGCTTTTGCGAGATACCTCGATCCATTTCGCAACGTTTTTCGATTATTTCAATGTAATGCGACTGCATTAAACGACGAAACAACTTGACAGGAAAACGGTTTTGCAGAATCTAAAGTGGGCAGCAAAGTACGGAAGCTTTTAAGGAGCTCCCAAAACGGATGAATGACTGTTGACTAAAGATAATGACTAGAGACAATTTTCTTTGCTCCAACAAAGCCTGTTTTCAACCAAATTTGCGTTTTTGTTAAAAAATGCAAATGAGCTGTGTGTTTTTAATCAAAATAAAATCCGGATATAAAATAAACTATACAAATACAATTTTGTATTTTCTGCAGACTTTCTCAGTTACTTTTGCAAAAAAAGGAACTATCGTTACGTTTTTCGTTGCTTTTATATTTTAGAAATATCAGAAATATATACTAAGGAAAATAATAATCAACGCTTACTTCTATTTATATTCTTTGTTTATTTTTAACGTTAGTAATAGTTCGAAAGTTTCGTCGTTCAATCTGTCCCTTTTCGAGTTCAGTATGACTCCTAGGGTGCCCTTTTAAATTCTACTTATTTTTTTTTCAAAGGTTTTCCCTCCTAAAATTAAAAATTTTAACAAAACATTGAACTCCTATTTTTTAAATAGTTTTTTTGTACCTATGCAAAGAACTTAAAGTTATAAATACGGTAAACAATTTTTTTTCTTAAAATGAAAAAATGGACGGAAATTTTTTTGGTTTAAGGAAAACTATTAGACAGTAAGACCTGAAAAATATTTGAAAGTGGCGATTATAGGGTACAAAAATAATCTCAAATTTGTTTCAACTTTTGTTTCAAATATTATATTTTAAAACTATTCAATTAGTGAAATCCATAGTTTTATAGTTTCTTTTAAGAAATATGTATTATTTTAGTCATTAGAACTTTTTTGATAGAAACATTATTTATTATAAACTCTTTTTAGCTAGTAAATTATAATTGTTTTCATGTTTTTATTACATTTTTGATATCGAAATAAGTTTAATCTCATTACAATTCCTTGAAAAAGTGGACTTTTTTGAATTATTAAATTTTTGGCGGTATTGTTCGACGACTTATACTTGTAGTACAGTTTCTGGCTCTCTTGATTCGAAAGGCTTGAGTTGAATAACAATAAAACTGTAAAAGTTCACAAACCGCAGAACAGAGAGGTAACAGTCCGGGCTATGATTTTCTATCTTCATTTTTTACATAAAAAAAGAAGAGCAAAAAATAATTGCAGCGACTTTCTATGCAAGCGTGAAGTTCAAAACAGTACTTACTACAAGTCGTTGAGCAACACCGCCAAAAATTTAATGATCTAAAAATCAGATTAATCTTATTTCTATATCGACAATTTGTTTTACCTTCTCCATTTAATATGCAAAAACAATAATGATTTACTAGCTAAAAAGAGTTTATAATAAATAATATTTCTATTAAAACAGTTCTAAATGAATAAAATTATACTTATTTCTTAAAAGAAACTATAGAACTTTTCATTTTACTAAATTAATAGTTTTAGAATATAATATTTGAAACAAAAGTTGTTCATTTTTAGGTATTCACTTTCCATGTAATTTTTCACATTTTTATCAAAAATTTTAGAAAAAATTGTCAAAAAGCCTTTTTCTCCCCAAAACGGTTCTGAGACAAAAAAGATATAAACAAGAAATGTTCGTTGAAAAAACGTCTTTTTTGTGCATATTTTTTCGCTAAAACCAACAGTTTTCAAGAAAATAAGGAAAAAGTCGTTTTTTCTGCTTACGCACCTTGAGCGACCCCTAAAATATGTTTTTTGTCAAAAACAAAAAATGGGACGTTATTTTTTTTTCTTATAAGGAAAAATTTTAGGAAATAAGGCTATTAAATTCTTCAAAATTTAGATTATTTTGATTATTTTTTAAAAATTTAGATTATTTTGGTACCCCATAAGCGCTACTTTAAAATATTTCTTAGGTCTTACCGTATAATAGTTTTCTTTAACCCTTTGATGCACAGCGTATTATATATGATACACCTTGATTTTTGCAGTTTTTTATGTATCACTAAGTGGCACTTTTAGCACTATCAGATTGAAAAAATATTTTTTTACTTCCTCAGAAAATTTGAGATGCTATATGCTGTTTTTCAGATAAAAAATCATTATTAGTTTGCGAGAAAAAAATTTGAAAATGTCGAAAATTTTCGATTTTCTGATGTTGATTTTTTTTTGTTTCTTTAGATCCTAAAGTAGTCATTAGACGCAGGAAAAATTGTTTTCTTACTTTAAAAAATGTATGCCTGAAAGGCTTAAACCAAAAAAATAAGAGCCTATTTTTTCATTTTAAGAAAAAAAAAATGTACCGTAGTTATAAATTTAAGTTCCTTGCGAAGATATAAGAACATTATTTTTCAAAAATTAGGGGTTTATGATTTTGTTAAAATGTTTAATTTTAGGAGGTAAGAACTTTGAAAAAAAAGTAGAATTCAAGTGGGCACCCTAATGATTCTTGCCACTATTCGAATAGCCGAAATAAAAAAATCGTTGCAAAAGTAATAAACTATTTTGATTGTCGTAATAAAAAAAATATTTCGAAATTAACAAGAAAAGTAATGATTTTTAAAGTTACCGTTACTGAAAAAAATATAACTAGTTACCAATTCTATATCGCTTTAAAAAAAGAACTTCATTACCATCATTGTTACTAAAAAAAAGTAACTAGTTAAAGTAACTAGTTACTGTGAACTAGTTACTTCCCGTCACTGATTTTCTAAATTAAATTAATTTATACTTGTAACATTTTTAGACCAGGTTTGAACGCTTTTTACTATCACCATTTCAAACTTTAAATAGAGCTACAATTGCGAGAAAAATAACTCCTTTTGAGTAACTTATTTTGAAATATCCACACGTTTTGGCGGCTTCTATACGGAGGGATACTTCACAAATATTACCGAAAGTTGGGAGTAATATTTCCACACGAAAGCTTGGAAAGAGAATTACTAGACTCAAATGTTTGTACGGAAACACATATCACAGGCTCTTTGAAAATATACAACTTTGGATACTCTTTGAATCCGAAATCTAAAGCAATAATATTTGAAACTTTCAAGCTCTGCTGTTTTATCTTCTAAAATAATAAATATTTTTCCAAGTATATTCCTTAATTTAATCCTTTTATAAACTATATTTAATATTAAAATACTATATTAAATGTTTATTCATAAGGAAATAGGAAACATGAGAAATTTAATGAGAAATTCTAAAATTGCTTTAAAATTACTATATTGATTCCTTTAAATTGTAGTGAAAAGATAGACAATACAAAAAGTATTTTATGTTAAAAGTAAAGGACAACGGAAACAGGTTTCTCTACATATAAATGTTACAAAGGAAAAACTTCCAAAGGATTCAATCCAATCAATGTTAGTTTCTATTGACCATAGTCCTTCATTTCCAAGTTTGATTAATCGAAATCCTTTTGTATTTAATCTAAAATTAGTTCGTAAATGTAAAAAAAAGAATGAAAATTTATTTCATATTTTGAATTTCCTTTTAAAATATTTTTGAAATGAATCTATCTTATGTAAATCATAACGAATTATTAATCATGACTTAATACCTAGACTTTTCTCGGAAAAAAGTTTCGGTTTTGAGAGTCTCAGCTGCATTTTACTTTATAACCAATTAACTTTACCGTTTTTCTTTTTTTTCACAAAAGTGTGCATTAATGCAATATAAAGTGTGCACCAATAATACAATGTGTAATGCACCAATAACTGTTCAATGAAAGTAAAAAAATTTTCAATAAAATTGAACATCAAAAGCATTCTACATATTTTAGTTTTAACAAATTTCAAAATGCCTCGACTGTCCGCATATTGACACTTCTGTTAACAGTTTGAAAACTTTTTTTGTCGTAGTTGTCAATGATTTTTTTCACATAAAATAGGCTATATTGTCCTAACTCTTTCAGACGAAACAGTACGCATCATGGAAGCGACTGAAAACCTCCTGTAACATCTGGCTGTCCGTTCAGTTTTTGTAATAAAGCCTCGAAACCCGGAAAAACCGACAACGTCCCTGCAAATTAAGCCAAGCCGATATTGAAGTAAAATCTGAATTTTCGATGAATAAAAAAGAGCGCGGAGCGCAGTTACCGCAGTATCGGATTTTCGCTCTCAGAGAGTGCAGGATCAATTAATATATTTTATAGAACTTGTTGCGAATTAATCGAGCTGACAACGAAATTGATGCAGGCCAGAAATATAGAAATGAAACGAAAATTTATCATGGATGATTCAAAGCTTTTTTATGCGTCGATGGAATTTAATAAATCGAGATTTTCTATATTCGCAGCTAATTTCACCCGGGAACCGAATAATATGACTCCAATTACGTTTCATATAACATATACGAAAATATTAATGTATGTTAATAGAAATTCAGTAATTAGAGAATCAAGGTCTTCAGAAATATTGCCAAGTCATATTAAAGTATTTGAAAATTCAGAGAAGTGCATTGATTTAATTTTTATTATTTCAGAATTCGTGCTGTCCGGAAGTCAATTTGCGAGGTAATAAATATTTCGTTGATTTGTGGAGATCTGATTTCAGTTTTCTGTCGTGGAGGGAATTTTTCTTCTGGAATTCGAGAATGAAAAATTGCTAATGAATAGAAACGAGGTAATTCAGTTATGAGAGTCGTTAATCATAGAACAGAATAAAAAGTTCGTGGAGGAACCGTTTTTACGAGTGGCTTTGCGTTATTGAGATTATCAACAGGTCTTTTCCGCTTATGTATTCATTGGCAATCATCCAGCAGAGTTCTCGAAGAAAAGCAGACGAGGGAGCAAACGTACCCTCGCTCGTTTGCAAGTTTTGGCACGGAAGTCTTTTATAGTGTCGAATTGATTTTACTAACTGGCAGGCCACTAGGTCCGTCACATTACAATGTCAGCAAATTTCTCTTCCAAATTCCGTATGACTATTTCTTAAATATTTTATTTATCCAATAATGAATAGATTGTTAACACTAATTTAATTTTTTATCTTCGAAAAAATAATATTTAGAATAATCAAAGTAGTTGAAAATAACTTTCATAAGATAAGAATTTGCTTTAAGAACTCCCAGATTTGTAAGAATAGTGGAAACCAATCTAAAGGTTCAAACTTGGCTAAAAATAAACTGCTTTCAGATTCAGATTACGCCACTGAAATTCAAAGCTTTTTAGAGAAGTTTTAGAGTAGAAGCACAAACTTTCTAAAGGTTACAGAAATCCAAAGTTGCCGTGAAAAGTTCTGCAACGTCTTTCCTTTGAAGCAGCCGGAAAATCATTTCTTTTTAAGTTTATAAAGCATTCTCGTTTCAGTAATAATAAAACGATAATACTACAATAGATTTTTACTTTGCTTGAAATTAACAAACTATAAGGAAAGTTAAAATCCTTTTCAAACAGTTTGCAAACCTTTCCTGAAATTCTGATTAGGTTTAAGTCAAGGTATTTAAATATTCTATTGAACATGAAAAAAAGAAAAAAGATTTAATTTTTATAAATAGAACACATTTTTTATCGCCACTAGCAAAAACAGATATATATTCCCACAACACTGCTGATTTTTATCATAGCCCTTCAGCAATAAAATTTGTGTTAAGTCGGCTAGAAAATATTAGACACACATTTCAAGATCGTTTCCTGAGCAATAAAATATTTTGCAGCAATGTGGAATTTTATTGCCGGATGGATATCTTGTCACGTTAGATAGTTGGGGTGTTTATGGTTTAGTTTTAAATAAAGGGGATGTTCAAATATAAAGTGGGTAATTCGATTTTCCGCCAATTTTCACCTCCCTCTTTCCTTACAACACCCTTTAAACTTTTGTCCCAACTTCATTTTATCATTGCTGAAAAACTTCAAGACATTTATTTCTTACTCGATCCACGAAAGTTGTTCTCTTATTTTCAAACTTAGGTATGATATTTATAAAGTTGAAAATTTAAAGCTTTATATGTATTTAAAAAGATTTTACATTTAAAAAGAATTTAAATTCTTTAAGCACCTACTGCAATTTATACAATATCTTCAATATTTCTCCCAGAAAAATAAGTTTAAAAAAAGATTAAGGGTGGAAAGAAAAGTATGTGAATATTGAGCGTCCAGTGTGCTTGGATGAGCTTTGAAATTGCGGAAATTGTACTTTGCATGCATCGAATGAGGTTAATAATAACAATAATTATAATTGGCTTTATTGGAATGTATTAAACGTGCCCGATCGCTTCGTTATAATTTCCATGGACGAATAATCAAGCGCGGAAAGCGAGAACCGTGGCAACTATTCGAAAGGTTAAATCGTACGTCCGGCTTGAACAATGCGGAAAGTTCGCGGGAACAATTATCCGCGGAGTGAATCCCGGTACGGTTGAATAGGTTAGCCACTCTTCCGGAAATCGCTTCTGCGATACCTATCCTCTTCGGCTCGACGCGACGATTGCTGTCACTTACACCGGACGCAGATTCTGTACTTCATTTTGTGGCTCTTTAAAGAGTCGCACTTTCCCTCCTTATAATTTCATTTTACTTTTAATGGAGCCAAAATTTCGTGCTAAAATGGTAAAATTCACTGGAAAGGGATAATATTCCCAATACAATAAACAAGTAATTGAGGTTCCCCCTGCAAGAAGTATAAATATAAAGTACACTGACCACCGGATTGACGGCACGGCTCGGGGGTAGAGTGTCATCGATCCGAGCCTATTCGAGCGAACAGTCTTCAGGACCGCGTATATAGTCTCTGAACCTACAAAAGTAAATGCGCAGAGAGTCGTGATGTAAACAACGTCTGGCGGCCCTGATTGCCCGAGCGACGTAGGCCGGTCAAGGGACGCTCGGGGGGAGACAGAATCAGTGAAGCGTGAACGGTGCCATCGATCAGTGTGCCGTCAATCCGGTGGTCAGTGTACATATGTATTTTGTATAATTTGTATAATTATATAAAGTACATATGTACGCATGTATTTTTATGTTCTATAACCACTTCTTGCAGGGGGCCCTCAATTACAGTAAATCTAATAAAAAAGCAGTAATTCTTTTAAAGAATCTAAATGATATCAAAATAAACTAGTAAACGAAAGAAACAAAGAAGAAATAAGAGAAAGAAGCAAAAGAAGAATAACAGTAAATTTTCCACCTTTTTGTTATATCAGTTTTCCGACAATTAAATAAAGTTGATGAGAGGAATTTGGCTTCAATATCATCCCCTAAGGAGCTCTTCATGTTTACAAAAAGGTCAAACAAAGTTCCTCGTCCCAGTTTCAAGAGCATGTATATAGATTTTGAGGAGCAAAAAATCAGAGAGGATGGCGGTTTGCTAAACTAGAGAACTTCATTACAAAAACGTAATTACATCTCCAATAAAGAACATAAATTGCATAATAAAATAATGTTCAATTAATAAGTGTAATATACATTTTTTATTTGTTCCTATGACGCCGGAAATTTTACTTTAAAATCAGGAGGAAAAACTCGATTTCCCTTTGTAGGGCGATTAAAATAATGTAATCCGTAGCCAATAAGATTAAAATAATGGAAAATCTCCATCGATGAGCAATTTGCATGGAATAGCGCGCGGAGAATTATCCTGGCGCTTATCCCATTCGCCACGAGAGTGAAATTTCTTTAATACCCGGTAAAGTTTTTCAGCATGGGAGAACTGTTATCGGTCTCGAGATTTGTTGGGCAGAGTGAGCCCGAAGCTTCTCGCGAGGAAGTATTATAATAGACTTTCCAGATTATTAATGTCCGGTCCGTCCGTCCCGGATGAGGTGGAGAAACTTTTCCCATCGTCTCGGTATAATCGCATCGGTGCACGTGTCAGGGCGTTAATCGTTGTCACGAGCAGATCCTTTAATGTTGTATTGCCGAGAGAAGCCAGAGCTACTCCACTATATGTAACCGTGATCGATGTAAACGATACATAAGAGTCACGAGGTGTACCGTGAAAGCGACGACAATAAAAGCACAAATGTGCGCTCTCTTGTGCCTTCAAAACGAGTCGAGACTTCCCTCAACGATGCAATGAAAATTCCCGTATCTTTTTTACATTCCGATAGAAAATAAAGTAACATTAAAGCTGGGAAAATACTCTAAGTTAGTTTAATACTAACAGTAACTAAATGGTTATTTAGAATACTTACACGGAAAAAATAAGTCAACGAAATTTTACCTGACAGTCAACCACTTTAGGATAGGGCAGAATTTTTAAAAAATGTATAACTTTTATTAAAGAGTGACAGACGTTGTCAAAATAATGAAGAAAAGTCATCGATTTATTAACAAATAGTGTAGGAACGAAAATTTTAGGTAGGTTCGCAAATTTTTATTAAAAAGTTTTCGACGCAGTTTTAGAAATTTGTGTAATTTTTGTAATAAAATCATCTAGATTTTAAAACATTTTGAATAGATAATTTCCTAAACACAAGCGCGAAAAACTGGGTTCGAGTTGCCGAAGAATTCGTTGACTGTCTTCCAGACTCTAGAATTACGAGATGCGCAGTTGCCACTGCTCATTTCATGGTTGCGTTAGTGACGTAGTGACGTTAGTGTGAAGAGGTATTGAAGGAAGTAAAAAATAATAGTCCAGAAGTAAATTTAAAAAAAAACCAACAAGTTTTTAATTCTTTACGTTATGTACTATCTGTACTATTGAGTATTCAGTAAAGTAAAAACTGAAGACGCAGAGTGTAAAATTAAAAAAGGTTCAAATTTAAATAATTTAAATAAAAAATAAAAAAATTTTGAAATCAAACAAATATTGCTATTTATATTTCTAGGGGAGAGTGACTCGATCTGGATAAAAAAGTTTTGACTTTATAATAATTAAACATTTTACAGAAAAAAGAAAAGTATTACGTACCAAATTGAAGATAAAACGTTCCTCTGAACAATTCCAGTAACGTAACAAAAATTATATCAGACATTTATCCGTAATAAATCTCTTTCTGCACCGCTTTTTCTGCCATAATTTTATCCAGATGAGGATTTGGAACCACTATCCGGATAATCGTATTTTACAGCACTCACAGTGTTAATTGATCGACATTTCACTTGATCTCATCAAATAGCATTTCAGCACTATTACTTTTAAATGTTTTTGTCTTGATAAAAGTAATATTTTTAAATATATTGAAAAAATACACCAGCTATTATCTCTATCGTATTTAGTATTAAATGATGAAAATTTTAAAGCCAAATGTTTCGTGAATACAAAGAACAAGAAACGGTTGTAAAAATAACGAACAGTAAAAATTACGAACTTATCAGAGGTAAAAAGTTACATCTTCATTTTGAAAACACAATTTTTAATTTTTTAATTTAAAAACGGCAAATAAGGGGGAAACCGCATTATGACACAATCCCTTTTTGATAATTTTACTCACAAAAAATTACTCCAGTTTTAGTGATTTTTAGTTTTAGTAATTTTTACGTATTATTCGGGCCAGGAACCTATCCAGTTCGGGTTCGTCTATTTTTATATCTATACTCAGAGTTAATTTAATTTTTACTTTCAGTTAGGTTTATTAAAATTTTCTATTTTTAAATAATAAATTTTATCGTTCTAGCAATTTTTTAAGATAATTTTTGTACAAATTTTAAGGGAATGTATATCGTTGCGAATAAATAAATTAAATGTAAGTAAAGTATAATTAATTAAATATCAATAATATATTGATGACGTGTCTGTATATATTAAAAACAATTAAAAATTTACAATACTAAAAATATTGAAAATAGAACACTTCTAAAATTGGACTATTTACATTTTCATACACGGAGTTAAATGACCTTTTATTTTTAGTTAGATTTATTAGAATTTTCTGTTTTGAATTAATAGATTTTATCGTTCTAACAATTTTTAAAAATAATTAAAGACATGAGAATGACAACTCGTTAAAGACCATTTGAATTGGGCCGCTAAGTGATAGTTAAAATAACCTAATTTAGGGACAAACTGCAAATGGTCTTTACCGACTTGTCATTCTCATGTCTTCAATTTTTCTTCAAATTTTAAGGGAATTAATACTATTACGAGTAAATA
Source organism: Euceroptres primus (assembly GCA_037177015.1). Lineage (NCBI taxonomy): Eukaryota > Metazoa > Arthropoda > Insecta > Hymenoptera > Figitidae > Euceroptres > Euceroptres primus. The sequence goes on from JBAGKK010486401.1 coordinate 16,514, forward strand.
AATTAAATTTAAGTAAAATATTAATATATATATAATTATATTATTTATGTTATTATTATTCTTTTATTAGTAATATTAATTAAATATCAATAAAATATTGATGACATGTTTATGTATATTATAAACAATTTCGAATTTGCAATATTAAAAACATTGAAAATAGAATACTACCAAAATTGAACCAAAGTACTAAAAAACCCAACAATTACAATTAAATTTTATAACATTTTTTATATTATTATATATTATGTTTTTCATAATTATATTTTATTTCATATAAAATGAATTCCAAAATTGAAAATCTTAAATTTGATAATCCACCTAACATTACAAATTTGTGAAACAAAAACAAGGAACATGGGCAAGACTTTTCCATTCAATACCATATGATCCGCGATAGCCTAGTGACTTAGATATTAAGGATGCGATGTGTTAAAAATTAGGTTAAGATAGTTTTAGACTTAGGTTCGAATTCGTAGTAGTTTAGGATTTTTAATAGGGTTTTTAATAAGGGTTGGATTACATGTGCAGTGATAGTGTGTTTACAATATTGTATATAAATTATTATAAATTAGAGACAATTAATAAATTAAGTACAATAATAATTTGAAAGGAATTTAAAACCTGTTTTTTTATCTTCTAAACTTTCCTAAGCAGTCTACGAAAGTTTCGTTGTCAGTCAACGAGAGATTCATTGACTGGCTGCGAAACTTTAAATCGTGAGTGTTGTACAGGCTCTACCTTTGCCTTCAGATTGTCGTTGACAATTTTTTATAAATATTATAACTGCACTTCATTTTTTAATAAATGATTCACGATATTGTAGATTTTCTCGATTTCAATGTTTCAATAACTTTCGTATCTATCCTAAAGTGGCAGACGCGGTCTGTTAAAATTTCACTGACTTATTTTTTCCGCGTAAAATTGACTTTCTGTGTATTTTTACATACTTTCTTAAGCCTATCTAAAATCTAACTTTTGTTAAAATGAGGATATTTTGAAAGAATGGTTAAGAATTATAATGAGATTTATGATTTTCGAGTATAAATTATTAGAGGAATGATAAGAACAGTGATAAGATTTGTGAGAATTATCTTTTATTTATGAGAATGTCTGAGGACCGCAAGGATCTCCAAGATCTATGAAATTATTCAAATTCCATGGTTGGCCATACGTGAAATCTATATCCTCTCTAAGGAATCTATACCTGGAGACATCTATGGAGAGTGGGTAATAGTTGTGGTTAACGTCAGGACAAATGTTCTCCCCATAGAAACCCCTGGAATCCATCTAACACTAAGTACTCCCTCGGGAGTACATCTGAATCCGCGAATGAACCTGCCCCATCTCATAGAACAACATGAATGGTCTCTTGAAACCCCACAAACTCCACTTCAAAACAACTATAAGAATGACTAGGTTCTTTAAATAGAATGCACTTTCACACCATCCTATTCACGTGTTTATTGTCACGTGCGGAAACTTGCTTACAATTTCCTGGATTAAAAGTCCTCTTGATTAAATTTTCATCTCAATAAGATACTGTAAAGGCCTAGTGTAAAAGGAATTATTTTATGGTCTCGTTCATACATGAATCAGGGTATTTAAACTTTTATTGCAACTTTTTTTACACTGACTTTTTAATCTGAGATTTTATGGAAAAAGATTGCAAGTTAGATGGGGTAGAATACCATTTCAAAATTTTGCACTCTTCAGTTTTATTTGAATAAATTGGATTCAGAAGTCAAGATATTTTTAAACAGTTTGTAGAAAATAGAGCCAAATTGGTACTAAGATGAGAAAAATAAAAAGAGGGAGGAAAAAGAGAGAACAAAGGTAGAAAAAAGGAAGGATAATAAAAGGAAAACAAAAAGAAAGTGAAAAGAAAGGAAAAAACGAAGAAGGATAATAATAATAAGCTAAGAAGAGGGTAAAATGTTAAGAATCAGATAAGAAAAAGAAGAAAACGTCTGAAAATCTAATCTTCGTTTAATTTGAAAATAAAGGAGCAACATGTTATTGAACACTCGTTACGGAATCGATTATGGAAGCAGCTATCAAGTACTTGTTTCTATTCCAAACAGCTAAGTTTCTGTACTAAGTTAATCCTTTAAATAATCCATTGATTGCTCAGATGATTTGAACTAGTTAAAAAGACAGAAAGAAGTCTTACAAAAAAGCTTTCAGGCTTATGAGTGCCTGTTGAATTTACAATATGAATAAAAGAGAAAATTTCAATTAGGATTTATCATTCCACTTTCTTCCTTAAATTCTTTTTACGCAGAATCCTTTTTTTCAAATTCACCTTCATTTAATTTTTTTACTTGATATGATCCATTTAAAACCGTGACGTAGATAATAATATTAAAATTTACTTAATATATTATGCCATATCATATATTATACCTAAATATTAAATAATGTTAATATTTAAAAACCCACAACACTTTTGGTCCTATAATGAATAACCTTAATAATCTAAATCGAATGTCTTTTGAAAATAATATTAATCCTAAAATAATATTAATTCTAAAATAATATTAATCCTTTTGAAAATAATATTAATCCTTTTGAAAATAATATTAATCCTCCTTTTTTTTCTCAAACATATATTCGTTTGAGAATAAAATTGTATATTATACATAATAAGTCAAATTATCAATATTTTTTTACAAGCCAGAAGAACTATGACGAAAACAGTTTTACCCAAAAGCAAGATCTAAAATACACCTTTCACCATGTTTCCAGAATATTGTAAGGCTTCATAAACATTTCTCACGCGGCTTTACAATCCCATAAAATGACATGGCCGCCCTTTTCCATGCCTCAACATCAACCTAAAAACCATGTGAAAAGCCTTTCCATGTTCTCCAACATTTCTTAGACATTAAAACACCTCAAATGTGCCCATGGGACCTTTTCCGCGTGGTAAGAAAAAGCACTCAGGGAATTCTAACAGCTGCATCATCTTTCTCTTCTCTCAAAGATTTACATCAACCCAAAAACGAATCGTAAACAATGCTCGACCTACCCATACATATACACAGTCTATACTTTTTATCTCTTTCATTTCATGGCCAGCCTCACGTTTTTTCTTTATCACCAGTTTCTTACAATTTTAAGAACAAAGAAGTACATTCGTGATGGTGACGATCATCAACAGGTTCCTCTGCGCCATTAGCCAGAGTCACTGGCACTGGTCCAGAAGGGGTTGAAGATGCCTCCCCCCACTCCTACCCAGTGAACATCCGCAAGAAAAGGGAGAGAAAAAGAAATCCCCAAGAATATCACTTCTCTTGTTGTCCTCTTTTTTTTATTGCACTAAGAGGGTTGCAAAGGAAAACAATGGGACGTCGGGTCAGAATCGGTTGAGTTCTCCTGGAGAGAGCTTGGGGGAATGGTGAGGGGAGAGTATGGGGGAGGGGTGTTGTTGTTAAAGGAATGCGATTATTTTTTCACGGCACCTTTGTAACCACTTACCCGATTAATGCTTCCCGGCAAGTGGGGTTGGAAGAAGAGGAGCTTCTCTCTGAGATCGTTTCAAGACGACTTTTGGCGTTGCCTTAAAAGCATAACACTGTTCGGGACGTTCGGGTGTCTAAAGAGCACCTAGAGCGCGCGCGGTTTCACTCGTAAGGGTGTCGCGGTGCGACTGTAGCACAATCACTACCCTCTCACGCTCTCGCGGCTTCACCCACCCCTTACTTTGCACCCCTTGCCTCTAGATCACCCCATTTCACCCCCTCTCCACTGTTCTGGCCACTCCCACTCTCTGATGCCACTACGCTACCGAAAGGGATCTACCCCCTCGCCCTCTCCCCCCTTTCAACCCGCCACCAACGAACCAACCCTTAGGTGGATGGTTGGCGAGGTGAGCGAAAGTTGAAAGTTGATTTTGAGACTTTGAACACTTTTGCGAGAAGAAACATTTACTTCGGGGACAAGCGGCAATTTATTTGGATGAGAAATTTACGAGGTTTATATGGCAATCGAATTAATCGCTGAGAGAGTTGTAAAAGGGGTATTTAGTAAAGGTGTCGTTCGCTGTGTGATGAGGGTTTGAGTGTAATTTGTGAGGGTTGTAAAAAATTGGATGGATACTGGGGGAAAAAAGAGTTGAGAGTTGCTAATGAATTAAAAAAAGAAGGGTGTAAATTTTGTGGAGTAATAAATTAAGCATAGCAGGTGAATTTTAGTATTATTTTGATTAAAAATTGATGCGGGAATCGATAGGTGGAAGTTGACAGAAAAGAGTGCAATTGATTTCAAAGGTTTTTTTGTTGTGGAATTTAGATGTTTAAAAAATAGAATTAAACAGAAATAGTTTATTTTAATTTCAGGACTGAGAATAACTCTTCTTCAAAGGCCGTGAGAATATCTTTGATAAAAATTAAACCAGTTTAGAGTCAAAATTTCTCAATTAGTCACCTGATTTTCGACTTGATGTAGAAACTTGGAAATTTTTAAATGAATAGAAAGCTTTTGACTATAAAAAAGACCCCCCGGCGGTTTTTATGAAATATCGATTTTTGAAGAAGTTCTCAAGGGGGTCAGTCCCTCTAGAGCCCGAAAAAAGGTGCTTTTTGAGAATTTTCTTTTTTTTTAAATAAAAAAACAGCATAGAAGATCAATCTTCCAGGGATATTTTTATCAACTTTTGAACAAAATTTTTTAAAAAATGACACCAAAATATTTCAAAATGGCGGAATAAACCGTGTGGTGACTGGAATGTCTCGCCGCCGAAGTAGTAGGATGGCGTACACGACAGCGTCCGGAATTCGTAACGGAAACAGAAATAATTGTCATTTTCTTAATTTGGATACTTTTTTACTCTATACGAACTACAAATATAAATAAATTTATCTATTTTTAATATTTTTATAAGCGCAAATATTTAAAAAAATTTCATCAAAAATTGTAGTGTTGGTTGGAACAGTAGAAATTTTCATTAATATTCGGTTTTGATTAGGTTTTTTTGGTTCATATAGAGTAAAAAAGTATCCAAATTAAGAAAATAACAATTATTTCTGTTTCCGTTACGAATTCTGGACGCTATCGTGTACACCATCCTACTACTTCGGCAGCGAGACATTCCAATGCACCATGATTTACTCCGCCATTTTGGAATATTTTGGTGTCATTTTTTTTTAAACTTTGTTCAAAAGTTGATGAAAATATCCCTGGAAGATTGATTGTCTATACTGTTTTTTTATTTGAAAAAAAATTCTCAAAAAGCACCTTTTTTTGGGCTCTAGAGTTACTGACCTCAAGCAATCAATAAAAAGTGTACTTCTTTTCAGAAATTAATTACTCCTGAACCATTGCAGATTAAGTCTAAAATTTTATATCAACATTACTTAGTGAAGGATTTATCCAACGATCATCATTCCTTAGTCAGATTATTTAATTTTTGGTTTTTTTAATAACAAATAAGTAAAAAAATAATCTTATTTATGTGTTCTACACACATAAATTCGTAATTTTTCTTGTGGTTCTGTGCATAGGATGTTAACGAAACAGAATATGAAAAAAAATTGGGGTATTCGTAATTTTTAACGTTGGAAACTAGATTGTTCTCGTGCGACGCTTTACTAGCGGCACGAACTTGCACACATGGTTCGCCGACGCAAAAAACAAATGAAAAACATGTGTTTAAACAAATGAATATTGCTTAGCAGTGTACATATGGTTCATATCGTTGTCACTTTATTATCGTTTAAATTCCAGGTACTTACGGTTTTTCTCAGCTAGAAAATTGTGTTTGTGCACTGAATTCTAATGCGTATTGTTATTTTCCATTTTAGGCGATTTTGTGGTCATGTACATTATATTCATGTCTTAAACATATGAGCATTATAAATGGGCCGCGCACATGAATGCTGTAACGCCCTTAACAAAAAACATCATAAATGCATTCGTAAAAATTTAGTTTTCATATTTGAAAGGCGCAATGCGAAATTCGAGAATTTTGTGGGATCTTACGTATGTAAGTCATGACTTACATGCGTAAGATCCCACTAAATTCTCGAATTTCACATTGCGTATGTAAGTCATGACTTACATACGTAAGATTCCACTAAATTCTCGAATTTTGCATTGCACCTTTCAAATATGAAAACTAAATTCTTACGAATCCATTTATGATGTTTTTTGTTAAGGGGGTTACAGTGTTCGTGTGCACGGCCCATTTTTAATTTTCATATGTTTAAGACATGAATATAAATGACCACAAAATCGTCTAAAATGTGAAATAACAATACGAATTAAAATTCAGTGCACTAACACAATTTTCTGGCTGAGAAAAACCGTAAGTAACTGGAATTTAGACGATAATAGAGTGATAACGATATGAACCATATGTACACTGCTAAGCAATATTCATTTGTTTAAAAACATGTTTTTCATTTGTTTTTTGCGTCGGCGTACCATGCGAGCAAGTTCATGCCGGTACGCGCGCACTATTAGACGTGAACGTCCTGTGCACAGAACAACAAGAGAAATTACGAATTCACGTGTGTAGAACACATAAATATGATTAGTTTTTTACTTATTTGTTATTAAAAAAACCGTAAATTAAACAATTTGTCTAAGGCATGATGATCGTTGGATAAATCCTTCACTAGGTAATGTTGACACAAAATTTTAGACTTTAATCTGCAATGGTTCAGGAGTAATTAATTTCTGAAAAAAGTGCACTTTTTATTAATTGCTTGAGAATTTCTTCAAAAATCGATATTTCATACAAACCGACGGGGGGTCTTTTTTATACTCAAAAGCTTACCATTCATTTAAAAATTTCCAAGTTTCTACATCAAGTCGAAAATCAGGTGACCAGTTGAGAAATTTTGACTCTATAAACGATAGCGAAGATTAACTTAAAAATATAAAGAAAAATCCAGGACACATAATACTCGAAAAATTTACATTTATTTTCCTATTTATTTCCTTTGTTCGGAAATATTGACAATATTATAATAACTTTAGTAAAAGAAAAAATATTTCTAATTTAATAGTTTTTAATGAATTGAATCAATTTTAGAATACCATACGTGATTTGCCAAACCAACTTATCTAAAATAAAGTTAATTATGAGGTTGTTCCACGACTAATTAGTTACAGATCCAGTTCGTAATTAGACAGGCGTACGTTATTCATTGCGTGATTCACAGCTATCAGTGCCTGCAGGCAGAGTATTATTCTTGCACCTCCAACCTTTCTTTTTCCCCCAGAATCTCGATGTTCAGTGTTTGCACTTGAAACACTGAAAGAAAAACACAGATGAAATTCAAATTAGGTTCAAGCCAGCTTCTGAAAGGAAGAGAGACAAAATCACTGAGTCCTTTGAATATTTGCATTTATCGTGTTTCGCATGACACAGCGATCGGTCAACAATTGACGCTTTTCAAATGTATCCCACTGCTGATTGACGGAAAGTGATACTGACATCAATCAAGTGTAGATCGATCACTATTCCCCCCCTCCTATATATATATGGCTCTCTATCTCTTCAGCTTCCCTGAGTTCCACTTATACCACTCTCCACAGGATTTAGCTAGTAGCTTCTCTACTTCCATCCTTTGATCCACTTCAACCTTCAACTCCAGGAGTTGGTGTATATTCTAAGATAGCATCTCGTAAATGCTACGCAATTTTCTTCAAAGTTGCTTCAAGTTTTCTTGAAACTATAAATTTTGCTGGAATTTCTCTTCTAATATAAAGTACAATAATAAATATCATAAACTTTTTTAATCCAAATATATCTAAACTGCATATCTACTTCTCTCCTTCTCATTAATTTATATTTCCGTTGTTATAAGTTAGCATAAAATAACTGTAATTTTATTTTATTTTAGTTTAGTGATTGCAAACTTTCCTTAAAATGTTTTCGTTAAAATTACAAGGAATGCTCATAATAATTTAAAACCATCGAACTTTTACTTGCAAAAAATTGCGTAAAAAAGCAATGACTTTTTAAGATTCTGTTTTTTAGGTAGGTATTTTATATTAATACTAGCAATATTGTACGCGCTAAAGCGTGAGTGAAAAATTTCATTGTCAAATATTAGGATAGTAAAAGAAAATACTAAAATCTTTTTTTTATTAAATGTATTTTTGCCCCAGATGATTGAGCCGACTCTCCTTGTTTAAAAAATACGTTTGCCGGCAGGCATGATCAATTAAAAATACTAGTGAACTTGGAAAAAAGCAACAATTGTTACAAAAATTCCAAATTTCGGATTTTTTGAAAAAGTGGCCCACGAAATAAATCAGGGCTTTCTCAGTAATTAAAAATTTCTACTTTCCTTTGCGCCGGATGTTTGATAAGGGCTTCCTTGTTATAAAAAAAGTTTAACGTCCTGGAGAACCAATTAAAAACATCAATTAACTTAGAAAAAAGCAACAACGGTTGCAAAAATGCCAAATTTCCACTTTTCGGATAAAGTGGCCAATGATATAAAACCAGGGCTTTCTCAATAATTAAAATTTTCTACTTTTCTTTGCTCCTGCTGTTTGGCTTGTTACAAAAAAACGTTTGATGACCCGCAGGGTGAATTAAGAATATAAGTGAACTTAGAAAAAAGCAACGACGGTTGCAGAAAAGCCCAATTTCCACTTTTAGGAAAAAGTGGCCCACGAAATAAAATCGAGGCTTTCTCAATAATTAAAATTTTTCCTTTTTCTTTGCGGTGGATGTTTGCTCAGAGTCTCCTTTTTACAAAAAAAAAGTTTATCAGGACTCTGGATTAATTAAAAAATAGCATTACTTAGGAAAAAGCAACAATGGTTGCGAAATTCCAAATTTTCTCTTTTTGGAAAAAGTTGCCAATGAAACAAAGTCGGGACTTTCTCAATAATTAAAATTTTCTTTTTTTCCTTGCGGGGATGTTTGCTCAGAGTCTCCTTGTTACAAAAAAGCCTTTACTGGACCGCAGGATCAGTTAAAAATATCAGTTAACTTAGAAAAAAGCAGCAAAGGTTGCAAAAATGCCAAATTTCCACTTTTTTGGAAAAACTGTCCGACGAAATAAATCAGGGCTTTCCCGATAATTAAAATTTTCCACTTTTCTCTGCTCCGAATGTTTGACAAGAGTCTCCTTGTTATGAAAAAACGTTTATTGGACAGCGGATTTAATTAAAAATATCAGTTAACTTAGAAAAAAAGCAACAACGGTTGCAAAAATGCCAAATTTCCTCTTTTTGAAAAATGGGCCAAAGAAATAAAATCGGGGTTTTCTTAATAATTAAGATTTTCCTTTGCTCCGGATGTTTGATAAGAGTCTCCTTGTTGAAAGAAAACGTTTATTGGGCCGCAGGATTAATTAAAAAATAGGTTTGCTTAGAAAAAAGCAACAACGGTTGCAAAAATGCCAAATTTCCTCTTTTTGGAAAAAGTTACCAATGAAATATAATCGAGGCTTTCTAAATAATTGAAATTTGTCCTTTTTCTTTGCGAGGGATGTTTTCTCAGAGTGTTCTTTTTACAAAAAAACGTTTTTAGGGACGAAGAATTAATTTTAAAAATAGGCTTACTTAGAAAAAAGCAACAACAGTCGCAAAAATGCCAAATTTCCACTTTTTGGAAAAAGTGACCAATGAAATAAAATCGGGGCTTTCCCATTAGTTAAAATTCTTCCTTTGTTTTTGTAGGGAATGTTTCTTTAGAGACACCTTGTGTGCAAAAAATAGATTGCCGGTCAGCAAGATGAATTAAAAATACCAATTAAAAAAACTTGGAAAAAAGCAACAACGATTGCAAAAATGCCAAATATTAACTTTTTGGAAAAAATGTCACACAGAATAAATCAGGGCTTTCTCAATAAATAGTCAATGTTCTATATTAGCGATACATAAAATGGAATTAATAACTATTAACATTTGCAGAGTTTCAGAATTGAAAATGTGCACAAATAGAATTTAAATATCAGGTGGACCAATTCAAATTATTATTCTTCTACATGTATTACCAAAACATATTTTAAAAATATAAAGAAGATTTACGTAAATATAAATTTTTATATTTAATACTTATGCGTTCTCAGGTCAGTAGAATTAAAGAAGTTTAAAACTTTGAAAATCATGGTAAGTTTCAAATTTGAAGAAATTTACATTGCTATCAAAATAAAAGATTATTTACAAAACTAAATTTTATTTATAAATTGAAAATACTCTTATAAAACTGAATAACCGGCAAGTTTTTAAACGTATTCAAGAATGTTTCCGTCGTTCCGAGTTACGATATGTAGTAACCGGTGCATAACACGATCATATACCTACATTTTTTTTTTTTAAATAGTCAACTTCCGCCCGAGTATTCAGAGTACGTGATGCATCTCGACTATTGGACAATGGCACGCTGAACGTGCATAGTCGCAGAAGCGGTTTCCCCAAGCACACATCCGGATTGCAATGAGATGTCATTCATACATATGTCCTATATCGAAGAACCTAAGAATACTCATAGTACAGGTATCAAATAAAATAAAGAATAGGGGATACTGCCCCAGGGGCGACTTTCGCCTATCGCTCGCCAATATCAGCGAAAATTGAAATAGTAGTGATATTTCTTAGAGAGGGTCGGAGACTGAAGAGATGAAGAAAAGAGTCGGAGGTTAGTTGGATGATAGGAAACGGAGGATGAGAAAGTACGATAGAAATGATAAGAAAAGCGAAATAAGGTTTAAACTACAAGGCTTGTATCTAGAAAAATGGAGGTGTTAGGTGTTCTTTACAATCAGATTTACCAACGTCTCTATCAACCGGAGACCATTGCCCTTTGTGTTATCGATATCTTACCGGATTCGCAGAGAAACAAAAAGTTAGTTCATCTTCTCTAGGAAAGTTCATCTGTTAGAAGTACAAAGAATACCTTTGATTTTTTTACTTTTTTAGAGGAAAAGTTCTTGAGAGACGCTGTGTAAAGCTGACAAGTAACAGAAGAAGTATCAGTGAGCGACTACATGATACTTTTCACCTTCTTTTGAAGAACTAGCAAAAATTTTTCATATTTTCTTATGTGTCTGACTATAGTCTGTTCGTACTACTGAAGTTGGATTTCAACGTAAATATTTGATTATAAATATGTAGATGAGGATATGGACATTTTAGTCCATATCTACTTTATTTATATAAATATTAAATAAGTATGTATTTTGTTTATAAAAATATAAATATCTGGTAAAATTCTGGTGAAAAACATTAAATGAAATGGTAGAAAAAGTTCATATTATTCTGGTTTTTACACTGACCTTCCTCTCTAACTATAATCTACCTACAGTACTTATTTGTCCGACTATGATCTACCTGTACTACTTATTCCCCCCCATAATCTACTGGTACTACTTATTTTGCCGACTATAACCTGCTTGCACTACTGAAATTGGATTGAAACGTAAATATTGGAATTCTAGTACACTGGGATCTTTCAGAAGTTAACATTAAGCGTAATAATATAATTCGTAAAATATAAATTTTCAATTAAAAGAATTTAATAATTTAACTTTGTACAGTATCTATTATGTACTTTTTTCATAAAATGAAATATTCTTTGAACGAACAAAATAACCAAATTAATTTTCAAGAACAGATATGTAATCCAAAAGTTACCTATTATTCAAAACAATTTTAATATGAATCACAGTTAAACTCTTTATAAGTATTATATTATAAAATGCGCTTTATTCGTTATGTGAAGTTTTAATTCTGTTGCGGATAAAATGACATGATTTAAAATGATTTTATCTTTCAGCAAAGAATGCATTACTTTTGGCAACATTCGTTTAACAATTTAAATTATTTAATAATTATAGATAATTGTAAAAGTTCATAAAAACGTGCAGACTCGTTTAAAAATAACAAAATAATTATTTATAACTAGGTCGGAAAAATACATTAACTTTTCTCATTTCACTCCGAATAATTACGAGTATATTGCATTTCAGGACAAAGGATAAAACCGAGTAATTTCGATTTAGAGAAATCTTACATTTGAAGAGAGCTTAGAAGCTTCAATTTCTTCTAGAATGAAACTCAGTTTTGAAAAATTCAATTTTGGCCACGGTTCTAACCGTGGCCAAAATGGTACCAATTTGCACTGACAATTCGATCGGACGGATGCACACCTCTATAATTAATGTATGACGGTGCCATAAATACGAAATTTTTTCGCAATAAAATTATGTTTGCACTGAAGTTAGTTATGTTCTTGAGCGATTTTTTTTCACTGACTTATTCAAACTTTTGTAGAGAGGTCAACATTCTTGAAACCTATAGTAGTTCTGAATTAAAAAATGAATTTCTTTTGTCAACGATTCATTACACTGTTAATTTTCTTATACTTTTACTATCTTCATTATTTTTATTATTCAGTTTCCTTTTTATTTTACATAAACATTTCTTTATTTTAATATTTTAAATCAAAATAATGTTTTAAATAGTGCAATAACTAATAAATATTGTTTTTCTCGGTTTCAGAGCCTTGTCACAACAAACTCGAGACATTCTCATGTTTGTTGCTTTGTGAATGTTGGCTTGTTGTATCGGTTTTGGGCTTGTCGAGAGAAAGAGGTGGAGAAAGAGAGCAGAGGAGAGATGTTACACAGGCTAGAGGAAGACGGAAAATCAGCAGCCTGAGGCATCAGCATTGGGTAAGTTTAATATTACTATCAGAATTTATACCACTATGCACCCCGGGGCAGAAGTTGTGGCCATGGTCGACATGGAAACTTCTGTCATAGCTCAACTTCCGTTTTGAAAAGTGAGTATGATGGCTTGAGGTTGCATGAGTAGTTGCCACGACGAGCTTTTCTTAACCGAAAGCCCTCCTATCAACTTGTACTGTTTACACTTCCAAGTAAAATCCATCTTTACCTAGGGATTTTCAACTTGAGGATTATTCTTATCCCTGTCTAGATGCCTAGGCCAAAACGCTATCCGTGCACCTTTCCTGAAAAGTAAACAGAGTTCTTGTTTACAAGTTTTCATTCTGATTGAAAATTAAATTAATAATTCTGCTAACTTATTTTTATCTTGAGAAGTGGGTAACTTTTGAACAGCTTAAAATATTCAGTTGAATTTAGAACTTTCTTGAAGAGAAACCTTTGAAGTTTGAGTGCTTTTAAATTAAAAGCATATTCAAATTTCAAAGCTTTGAAATTGAGACCTTTATATTTTCGTTTGTCTTGCAATATTGAACCAGAGAAAAATGTGCACCTTTTCGAAAAATAAATCTTTGAATGAAAGCCTTCTAATCGAAAACTTTAAATTTTCGATTTTCGAAACGTTGCATTACCAAGTACTTTTTAATATCTTTAAAGTATTTTGATGGAATTTTTACGTTGATTTTACTTTTCGATTTTAGATTTTAGATTGACTTCCGCATTCATATGAAGTCGCCTGACACACAAGTGAGGGTTGGAGATAGAAAGAGAGTGAAAAAAATGTCACGTCAAAACGCATTTTACCTCGATGAGAGCAAGGGAGAACGCTGAAGCGTTAAAAGTCGCAAAAATGCGTTTACGTTTTATTGGGGAATTATTGGTGTTCATTTCAAGGTATTCTCGATCATGCGAAACGGGGGAAAATCTTCTTTTCTAGTATTAGATACATTTTGCCTACCGAGTGTCACGGCATATTCTTCCTTCTACAGGGACTCGCATATTCGTTCACTGTAGCGTAAATATGCCAATGTGGCCCTGCTGATATGTATATGTGAATATTCACATATGTTTCGATCACGAAATCCTCGAAATAAACCGAGTGATAACGCTGCATATTGATTGAAAATCTTATTCTTTTTATTTTAATATTATTCGTAAACGCCTTTCGAATAAAGTTCTTTCTTTTCTTATTGATGCTACATCAATAAGAAAAGAAAGATTTTAGATTGCCCGGGAAATGACCGGGAAAAACCGAGAAATGAACGGAAATTTCATTAAGAAACCGGGAATTTAGAAAAACCAATTCAGAAACAAATTAAAAACCAAAATTTACTCCCTTCGAACTCAACAAAAATTTAGGAATTTGAAATTTTAAACATTCAAAATGTAACTATTCTGCAAAATGTTCAAAATGTCATCATTTTAAATTGGAAACAATCCCAATGGAACGATTCTAAACGTCGTTTCAAACTGGACTCTTTTTAAATCAGAATTGCCAAGTTAAAGTGGTTTTTACGCTATAATCCTTTAATAAATCTTTTAGGATTAATAATTGTAAAATTGTGGTTTATATTTCGAAAAATGTATAAAAAATGGGACACTAGAAATTGTAAGGTTCAAAATTGAAAATTTAGCATTACCGAAAACTTTACCAGTTCACAATTATTAAACAAATCATTCGTTTTCACTTTCAAAAGTTTAAGTTTTTAGTGTCGTCTAATTATGAATCTACTAATTATCAATTATTTGAAAATTGTAAATAATTTACAAAGTTTCCCAAAATTTCTTCCCAATTTAGTAAAAATGTTAAGAATAAATGATGTCCATCTTCCAATTCAGAAAAATACGAGGGAAGCATTTAATCAATGTTTGACAATATAGAATTTTCAACCCTTGAAATCCATTAGAAATCAGGGAAATGGGAGTAGCTGCCACGGAAAATATAAGTGCTTATATGTTAATAATATTTTAAAAGCACTTCAGAATATCAATATAAATATTTTTTTTCTTTTTTACCATTGACTCTTTAAAAATTGAACATATTATTAAATCAAAATTTCCGCGCACATTATTGAAACCTTATTCGCTTTTATAATACTTTTCTGTCAGGGAAATTTGTCTAAAAGTCGGGGAAATGTTAGATAGGGAAATTGAAGAATTCCAATTCAGAAAAAAAATTACACACATTGCTCTTGAAATAAATGTTGACAATATAGAATTTTCAACCCTTGAAATCCATTCGAATATTAATAAAAAATTTTTAAATGAAAAAAACTTTCTTAATTCAGAAACAAATTATTTGAAATCAATTATTTTCCATTAATTTAAACCGTTTAAAATTAATAAAACAGTGAAGAATAACTTTCACTGTTTTTCGATTTCCAGAAATATTGGAATTACATTGTTTCCTTCAAATAATGAAAAGAAAAAATTCTCCTCTTCCATATAAGAAAAAATTGTCCCTTCACATTTTAGAAAAATTTTAAAAACAAATGTAAAAAGTACCCTTTTTCACTTGAGAAAAAAATTACAGACCTAAATTTCCTCCCTTCCTACACAATACAAATTTTGAGAATAAAAACGTACAGCTTGCAATCTTCCACTTCAGAAAAAAATTAAAAACCAAAACTTCCTCCTTTGCAAATCAATAAAAATGTTAAAAATAAAAAATGTCAATAAAGATTTTAAACTTAAAAAATTCCTTTTTCCAATTCTAAAAAAAATGAAAAACCAAAATTTGTTTCTTTCTAACTCAATGTAAAATGAAAAATAAAAATGAAATTAAATATATGTATATGCATATGTTAATAATATTTTGAAAGCACTTCTTAATAGCTATAACACATTTTTTCAATTTTTTTTACCATAGATCCTTTAAAATTAAACACATTATTAATTCAAAATTTCCGTGCACATTATTGCAATCTTATTGACTTTTATAATACTTTTCTCTCAGGGAAATTGAAAAATCAAGTCTTGTGGCCACCCTGACAATTCACTACAGTGATTGATCTATCAAGTTGACAGTTAATTCATGAAGTATATGTTTAGAAATATTTTTTCTTTTTCTTTGTATCACATTGAAGTTCTTTATTCTTTCATTTTTCTACTTCTTGGTGTTATAACAAGATTATTTTTGACTCCCGATATTGCAGTAAGAAATTAAGAACATACTTTAAGATACTTACTTGAAATTTTTTATTTTAATCTTCTAAAGTATATAATCTTAAATAAATTGTGATATCAAATTAATTAATATGGAATATAAATAAAATTATTTGTTCACGTGCAACCATCATTTAATGCTCTTGACTTAACCTAGAAAATTTAACAATTTTACCGTGAAAACCCGAGAAATGACCGCTTTCTTTTTATTGTGTAAAAAGAAAGCTTATTATATGATTTGAAGAGTGCAACGTTCCTTGAGTCTGATTTTGTAAATTTTTAATTATATGTATACTTTATGAGCGAAAGAATTTTTATTTTTTTCTATTATAAGAAAAACATTTTGCAATTTTTTGCTCTGTTGTGTTACAGGATGTTTAGAATGAACGTCATGAATTAAAATAAATCTTTGCATTTTGCGGCAAATATGAATATGTTAAGTTTTAGTTGACCGGAAAAATTAAAAAACTTGACCGAGAAAAACCGGGAAATGACCGGGAATTTTAAATCGTCCGCAGAATCGCCACTCTGGTAGTGTAATTTAAAAATTACAATATCTTTGAAACTGTTACCTACCAGATGCAAGTAGTTTTGCTGCACTGTCCCGACTTTCAAGCCGCACGGTCTGTTCGGGGGCTTCGCGAGGCATCCTGTTCAATGCAGTTGTGACCAGGTAACAGGTCACAGATCACAAATCCGTATATTTTTTGTTATAATAACTTTTCAGAATGATTTTGAAGCAATCGGGCAACAACTATAAAAAATGTAATGTTATGAATAATTGTTAAATTAATTAAAATAACATCACAAAATATTATTTCAATTCAGAATACGTTTTTCCAAATAAATACATGCTGAAAGCTGTTGAAATTAATTTCAAAACTACAAATAATTCGTTCTAAAATGGATAAGTGCAATGATGCACATATATACAGTGCATTATAATTTTTTTAGAAATTAATGTTCTTCACTAATTCCCATCATTTCCCGGCTCTGATTTTTGTGCAAAACTTTACTTACATATCTTTAGAATGCATCGATGACCTTACTGTTTTTAGCAAGGTTTATCTTAGTTACATATTTGTTATAAAAGTTTAAGTTTGGATCTTATTTTTAGCTATTAAGCTTAATTAAAAAACATTATTAATGTTTATAAAAATCTTATTTGAAACGTCACATTAAGTAAAATCACATAATATGCTGCAAATATAAATCACATTTTATTAAAATTTTGTTATTACTTTTCACACAGCATCTTTCAAATTTAGTAATGGATAATACATAGAAATCGATTTTTGAAGTTGCGTAGCTTTTAGGGCTTCAAAAATGTTGAAAATATTTTTAAATATACATTTCTTTTTTGCTTTCATGAAGTTTTGGTATTGCCAAATATATTAATCAATTTTTCTCCTTTAAATATTAAAGTTCAAATATTGACTTTTGACCAACCTTTTGTGCTTGGTGGACTACTGTGCGGCCTTTTAACCCTTAGTTGTCACACCTTCCTAGAATTACGTAGTTGGCATTTGGGGTCTGGCTAACTTTTGAGACATTTTTTGAAGTTCAAAAGTTAAACTTTCTAGTATTATAATTCATTCTGCGAAAAACAAATGGTTAAATACGTTAAAAATTTGACTAAAGTTGACCTTCAGTGAAAAAGAATTCTTGAGGTAACATCAGGTGTGGGGTCACAGTGACCCCAGATGCCAACTAAGGGTTAAAGAAGGTAGCTTGCGGTGAGTAAGATTTTTCGGGACTGGAACTTTTACGTATTTTTTAAAGTTTTTTAAACTCTACGCACAAGAAAAATTTTTTACAGCTTTTTCATTTTTACAGACAGAGGACTCAATTCTGAAGAGAAATCAATCATTTCTAGATTTTTAAATCATTTTCTATTTACTAATTATCATTGTTGAAAAGTTGTACCTTTTTGTACCGGCGATATTCTAAATAAGTACGACTATTGTTTTTTTATGTTTTAAATGAATAAAAAAATTTTTTAATACTGAAATACTATTTAGAATGATTATTTAACTATTTGAGAATCCTTTCTGATGATAAAGTATGAAAAAAAAAAGTTTGATTAAGAAATTCAGATTAGTTTGAGATTTATTAAACAGAAAAAAATAAAACAATTAAACATCAACATTAATATTAACGAAATATATTTTTAAAAGGATCTATAATTTGTTTAATATCCACCTAAGATTCTAAGGTCATATCTAACCATTTAATTTACTGGCCATGCCAAACTGAGCAATGTAACTGATCTACAATCTATAATTTAACTGATATAAATTTTCTCTTAGAAGCAAAAAAATTTGTTCTATATTGAAATAATAATTACAGATAACTTTTTAGAGATAACATTTTCTCTTATATTTGATGTTAAAATCTTCAAAGTGCAGCACAAAAACTTAATTCTGTCATCGATTGAACTCCAAAATCGAAAGTAATAGAAACTGAAAAGTGAAGTTAAGTTTCTGACAGGTATCCTCATATTTTATACAGTTATATTTCGAAAACTAGCAATTATTGTGAAATATTATTTTAACTTAGCTTTTTAAAAAAGAAACAAATACTCGACTGCACAAAACTGAAAAATTAGCACTTAGTATAACTTGCTGAACCAGCCGCATTGTACCGCCGATCTTTGAATTTTCACATATCACCTTTGAATTAATTAATCAAAGCACAAACTCACATTTATGAAACAAATTCCATTTACCACTTAAATTTTGAAGAAAAGCACGGCCAACCGAGAATTTTTTATTACTTTTAAACTATTGAACTGATACAAAGTTTGGAAGTCTAACCAATTTTTAAAAATGCACCAACATATTTAAACATTTTTCAATGCTTGTGCAGAGGTCGTATAAAATTTCACCCTCATCTTTAGTAAAGTAGAAATCCTTCTGAATCTTATATGCTAGGAGATCATTATTTTGATTCAAATTATCATATTAAAAAACGTACTTAAAGTGAGTTGCACCTGGCTGATTCCACGTGAGATTTTAATCCAAATTTTTCATTGTCCTGAAAATTGTTTCTCTTGTTCTAGAGCAAAAAAAATCGACACATATTTTTTTTTTAATATGATATTGATATCGACATCGATTTTTTTATTTATCGACCCCAAAAAAACAGTCCTTTTTCAAGTGCTTCGTAAATCGTCCACTTTTGTACAGACACTTAGCCATTTTAGGGGAAAATGTGCCATGTGGTTTACTTTAAAGTGCACGTTTGAATGGTAAAAAATCCATTCGTTGAATAATTTTTATGCAACAATTTCTTAAACAATTTGAATTATCTCAAAAGCGACCTATTCAAAATGAATAATTTTTTCTGTAATTTTTTATTATAGTATATGGAATACCGTGTAAAAATTTTAGAGTGGGCCGTTGGAAATTTTCTGAGATATGATTTTTAATCTGTGAACGCGCGTACACGATTCGCGGGTGGGCAGCGGCGCGGGCGGAGTACGGATTCGAGCGTGTTTTGTTTTCTATACGTTTCACTTCTTGTACTATTTTTTGATGGTTTTTACAGTCAGGTAAGATGAATAATAGTCTACGAAATACAGGAAGAATTTTCGGAGTACCAGTTTAAATTAAAGAAATAATAATGTAATTGTATTATAATTCTTATTTTCATACAATACTTTTAAGGAGAAAAAAAATCATAATATTTTATTTCTTCACACTTTTTTCGATAATCTTTTTTTTTTTCTTACGCGAACCTGAGAAGGGGACAGTTTTTGAAGTGGCGGAACGAGAATAGCTTTTGATTTTGAGTTCATGATCTCCAACTGGTTCAACGCAATGTATTTTGTAAGTACCCGCCCGCGAATCGTGCACGCGCGTTCACACATTAAAAATCATATCTCAGAAAATTTCCAACGGCCCACTCT